>JARGYO010001109.1:0-31171 GCA_029206835.1 Rana muscosa | reverse complement strand
CGGCTCCTGCTGGTGAAGTGGAAGGCCGAATGAACTGCTTTTCAAGGCTCTCGTCGATATAGGTACGCAGGGCTTCCAATTCAGGCTCAGAGAGAGGGTAAATCCGACCAAACGGGATCTCGGCTCCCGGTAGAAGTTCAATGGGGCAATCGTAAGTTCTATGAGGTGGAAGAGTGTCTGCACCCTTTTTATTAAAGACGTCCAGAAATTCGTGATAAGCAACCGGGATCAGTTTAGAGGCTTCATGGTCAGGGTGGATACCCAGGAGGTGCGTGGAGTTGACAGTTCCTCCCAAGAGGCAGTGCGTCTGGCAGTAGTTGGACGAAAAAGAGATATCTCCGGTAAGCCAGTCAACGTGAGGGTTGTGTGCCTTCAACCATGGAATGCCGAGGATAACGGGAAACATGGGAGAAGCTATGACATCCAAACGGAGGAGTTCGCTATGGCCTGAAGAAGTCTGGCAGAGAATAGGCAAGGTCCCCTGAGTAACCGGGCCTGATTTAATACCGGAGCCGTCAGCCAGATGGACATGGAACCCTTGCCTCTTGGTACCCAAGGGCAGCTGCTGAAGAGAAGCAAATGCAGAGTCCACAAAACAGCTGCAGGCCCCAGAGTCTATGATTGCAAGTACTGAAACCGTCTTTTCGGGGAGCTGAAGCTTGATGGGAAGAGAGACATGTGACTGATCCTTCCCAGGGAGATGCATCACAAGAGGCTGACGGGAAGAGATCCTGCAGGTCTCTGCCGGACAAGTTCGTATGAAGTGGCCAACCTCCCCGCAGTAGAGACACAGACTGCCTTGGACTCGACGTAGACGTTCAGCAGGAGAAAGAGGTAACCTACGAAAACTGCTGTGAGGTGCCTTATGCTGTTCCCTCCTTCTGGGGGAAGGAACAGGTAGAGGAGCAGGGGCGGCTGGCCTTGAAACCACAGAAAGAGTCCCTTTAGATTTTTCCGATTGCCTTTCTCGAAACCGCCGATCGATCTGAATAGTTAAATTTATCAGATCTTCCAGGGACGCGGGTATTCCCACTCTGGCAAGTTCATCTTTTACGGTGTCAGAAAGTCCTAGACGGAACTGGTGACGAAGTGCAGAGTGATTCCATTGGGTATCTGCGCTCCAAACACGAAAGTCAGTTACGTAATCTTCAACAGGCCTTGGCCCTTGCTGTAATTTGTCAAGCATGGATTCGGCAGTTTGCTGGGAAAAGGGGTCAGTGGTCAGGGGTCAGGAGGCTGGTGCAGGATCACAAGGGTGGCCGGGTTCGGTAGCAGACGGGCAGCGAGGTACTGGAAAAGGTTCAAGATTCAAATTGCCTCTTCTCTTCTTGTCGAATAACTTTTTATTATCTGCCTGGGTCTTGGAGATTGTATCCTGCAGTAATTGGTAGTTGGAGTTAAGGAAGTTCAACCTGTCTTGTACGGCAGGTACAGAAGAATCAATAGGCAGCTCAGGCAAGAAAGAAGGATGGTATCCATAATTGACGAAAAAAGGTGACTGTTTGGTTGCCGAATGGGTGGAATTATTGTATGAAAATTCCGCGAGTGGGAGAAGTGATAGCCAGTCATCCTGCGCAAAAGAAGAAAAGCATCGTAGGTACTGTTCAAGGGTTTGATTGACCCTTTCAGTCTGTCCATTAGTTTGTGGGTGATAAGCTGGCCACTAGAATGTACGGGAGATCAAATTAGCCGTCTTGTGAATCCCAAAGTGACCCGCTCTTGTAACTTCTGCACAATATTTGAGAGCGCAGAAATAGTTTGGTAAATGTCCTTCGGTGGAGAGGCCTCCCTTCCAGACTCCATCTCTGGCTGACTGGTACTGTCACGTACCTGGTAGGAGTCTGGAATGACGAGGTCGGCCTCCCTTGTATCTCCAACCCAAGCCCCACTGAGGATGGGACAGACCTAGGGTGAGGAGTTACACGAGTGCCTGTAGTTGCGTGCAGAACTTGTCAGCTGAGTTGCAGACGTGGAGATGCAGGCAGAGCATCTGGTAAGGAACTGGACTCAGGAAAGCTGGTAGGATGGACAGCTAGCACAGACACTGGAGACAGCGTTAAGCCAAGCAGGAGGCTGGTGCAGGATCACAAGGGTGGCCGGGTTCGGTAGCAGACGGGCAGCGAGGTACTGGAAAAGGTTCAAGATTCAAATTGCCTCTTCTCTTCCTGTCGAAGAACTTTTTATTATCTGCCTGGGTCTTGGAGATTGTATCCTGCAGTAATTGGTAGTTGGAGTTAAGGAAGTTCAACCTGTCTTGTACGGCAGGTACAGAAGAATCAATAGGCAGCTCAGGCAAGAAAGAAGGATGGTATCCATAATTGGCCCCTTCCTGTACCTGAGAAACCATGGAGCATGATCTCCATGGATTTTATAGTAGAACTTCCCCCATCTGAAGACTTCACTACCATTTTCGTTGTGGTTGATCGTTTGACCAAAAATGGCCCACTTTGTACCTCTGCAAGGCCATCAATCAAACCCTTGAACAGTATCTACGATGCTTTTCTTCTTTTGCACAGGATGACTGGCTATCACTTCTCCCACTCGCGGAATTTTCATACAATAATTCCACCCATTCGGTAACCAAACAGTCACCTTTTTACGCCAATTATGGATACCATCCTTCTTTCTTGCCTGAGCTGCCTATTGATTCTTCTGTACCTGCCGTACAAGACAGGTTGAACTTCCTTAACTCCAACTACCAATTACTGCAGGTCCCAGAACAGTTCAGAGTTGCCGTCCTAGGGCGATGTCATGATCATCCCCTAGCGGGTCACTTTGGGATTCACAAGACGGCTAATTTGATCTCCCGTACATTCTGGTGGCCAAACTTGATGCACGACTGCAAGAAATATGTAAGATCTTGTATTTCATGCCTTAGGAATAAGACAGACAGAGCCAGAACTTGGGGTCTACTTGAGCCCCTTCCTGTACCTGAGAAACCATGGAGCATGATCTCCATGGATTTTATAGTAGAACTTCCCCCATCTGAAGACTTCACTACCATTTTCGTTGTGGTTGATCGTTTGACCAAAATGGCCCACTTTGTACCTCTGCAAGGAACTCCTTCTGCCCCGGAGACTGCCTCAACTTTTATCAAGGAGATTGTAAGGTTGCATGGCATCCCTGACAGCATAGTTTCTGATCGAGGGGTGCAGTTCACTTCTAGATTTTGGAGGGCCTTATGTGAAACTTTCAACATTGAAGTCCGCCTCTCCACAGCTTATCACCAACAAACTAATGGACAGACTGAAAGGGTCAATCAAACCCTTGAACAGTACCTACGATGCTTTTCTTCTTTTGCGCAGGATGACTGGCTATCACTTCTCCCACTCGCGGAATTTTCATACAATAATTCCACCCATTCGGCAACCAAACAGTCACCTTTTTTCGCCAATTATGGATACCATCCTTCTTTCTTGCCTGAGCTGCCTATTGATTCTTCTGTACCTGCCGTACAAGACAGGTTGAACTTCCTTAACTCCAACTACCAATTACTGCAGGATACAATCTCCAAGACCCAGGCAGATAATAAAAAGTTCTTCGACAAGAAGAGAAGAGGCAATTTGAATCTTGAACCTTTTCCAGTACCTCGCTGCCCGTCTGCTACCGAACCCGGCCACCCTTGTGATCCTGCACCAGCCTCCTGCTTGGCTTAACGCTGTCTCCAGTGCCTGTGCTAGCTGTCCATCCTACCAGCTTTCCTGAGTCCAGTTCCTTACCAGATGCTCTGCCTGCATCTCCACGTCTGCAACTCAGCTGAAAAGTTCTGCTCGCAACTACAAGCACTCGTGTAACTCCTCACCCTAGGTCTGTCCCATCCTCAGTGGGGCTTGGGTTGGAGATACAAGGGAGGCCGACCCCGTCATTCCAGACTCCTACCAGGTACGTGACAGTACCAGTCAGCCAGAGATGGAGTCTGGAAGGGAGGCCTCTCCACCGAAGGACATTTACCAAACTATTTCTGCGCTCTCAAATATTGTGCAGAAGTTACAAGAGCGGGTCACTTTGGGATTCACAAGACGGCTAATTTGATCTCCCGTACATTCTGGTGGCCAAATTTGATGAACGACTGCAAGAAATATGTAAGATCTTGTATTTCATGCCTTCGGAATAAGACAGACAGAGCCAGAACTTGGGGTTTACTTGAGCCCCTTCCTGTACCTGAGAAACCATGGAGCATGATCTCCATGGATTTTATAGTAGAACTTCCCCCATCTGAAGACTTCACTACCATTTTCGTTGTGGTTGATCGTTTGACCAAAATGGCCCACTTTGTACCTCTGCAAGGAACTCCTTCTGCCCCGGAGACTGCCTCAACTTTTATCAAGGAGATTGTAAGGTTGCATGGCATCCCTGACAGCATAGTTTCTGATCGAGGGGTGCAGTTCACTTCTAGATTTTGGAGGGCCTTATGTGAAACTTTGAACATTGAACTCCGCCTCTCCACAGCTTATCACCCACAAACTAATGGACAGACTGAAAGGGTCAATCAAACCCTTGAACAGTACCTACGATGCTTTTCTTCTTTTGCACAGGATGACTGGCTATCACTTCTCCCACTCGCGGAATTTTCATACAATAATTCCACCCATTCGGCAACCAAACAGTCACCTTTTTTCGCCAATTATGGATACCATCCTTCTTTCTTGCCTGAGCTGCCTATTGATTCTTCTGTACCTGCCGTACAAGACAGGTTGAACTTCCTTAACTCCAACTACCAATTACTGCAGGATACAATCTCCAAGACCCAGGCAGATAATAAAAAGTTCTTCGACAAGAAGAGAAGAGGCAATTTGAATCTTGAACCTGGAGATAAGGTCTGGCTTTCCACAGCGAACTTGAAACTAAGTTGCCCCTCGAGGAAGCTTGGCCCAAGATTTTTGGGGCCTTTTCCAGTCAAGAGAAAGATTAATGCAGTAGCATTCGAATTAGTGTTACCCAAGAACCTGAGAATCCACCCAGTATTCCATGTTTCTTTGTTGAAGCCTACAGTGCCAAATCCTTTCCCAAATCAGATTTCTGAAACCCCTCCACCGCTACTTATCGAAGGGAATGAGGAATTTGAGGTGGAGGCCGTATTGGACTGTAGGAAGAGAGGTAACCAAACACAGTTTCTCATTAAATGGAAAGGCTACGGGCCGGAAGAAAGTTCCTGGGAACCAGCTTCTGATGTGCATGCTCCAAGACTGGTACGAGCTTTCTTTCTACGCCACCCGGAAAAAGAGGTCATGAGGGGCATCCAGAGTCTGCCCCTAAGGGGGGCAATGTAAGGAAGCTGCCGGGAATCCGTCTGCGCATGCGCGCATTCGTCAACAGTCTCGGAATGCTGGCGCGCGCATCCCCAGTACGCAGCGGCCTTTCCGGAGTACCATTGCGCATGCGTGTGCGCAATTCGCGCATGCGCGTGCGCACGGGCAACGTGCGCGCGCAGGAGCACGCTCCTAATTCCCTTTGGCACCAGCCTGCCTACTTAAAGGATGCTCTGACTTCTGACAAGTGCTGACTGGTCTTCAGCAAGTACCCTGATACCTGAACTCTGTTTAAACCTGGCTTGATCCCTGTTGCTGAACCTTGGCTTCCCTTTGACCTTGCTTCCGGACTTGAATACTTGATTACTGGTTCCTGATCTCGGCTTCCCATCTGACCTCCCTCCTGCCTGTGCCTTGTACCTCGCTGCCCGTCTGCTACCGAACCCGGCCACCCTTGTGATCCTGCACCAGCCTCCTGCTTGGCTTAACGCTGTCTCCAGTGCCTGTGCTAGCTGTCCATCCTACCAGCTTTCCTGAGTCCAGTTCCTTACCAGATGCTCTGCCTGCATCTCCACGTCTGCAACTCAGCTGACAAGTTCTGCACGCAACTACAGGCACTCGTGTAACTCCTCACCCTAGGTCTGTCCCATCCTCAGTGGGGCTTGGGTTGGAGATACAAGGGAGGCCGACCTCGTCATTCCAGACTCCTACCAGGTACGTGACAGTACCAGTCAGCCAGAGATGGAGTCTGGAAGGGAGGCCTCTCCACCGAAGGACATTTACCAAACTATTTCTGCGCTCTCAAATATTGTGCAGAAGTTACAAGAGAATCTTGGTCGCATGGAAGAGCGACTTCCGCATGAGGTGACCGTCCCTGCAGTAATTGGTAGTTGGAGTTAAGGAAGTTCAACCTGTCTTGTACGGCAGGTACAGAAGAATCAATAGGCAGCTCAGGCAAGAAAGAAGGATGGTATCCATAATTGGCGAAAAAAGGTGACTGTTTGGTTACCGAATGGGTGGAATTATTGTATGAAAATTCCGCGAGTGGGAGAAGTGATAGAGAGAACAGGTAGAGGAGCAGGGGCGGCTGGCCTTGAAACCACAGAAAGAGTCCCTTTAGATTTTTCCGATTGCCTTTCTCGAAACCGCCGATCGATCTGAATAGTTAAATTTATCAGATCTTCCAGGGACGCGGGTATTCCCACTCTGGCAAGTTCATCTTTTACGGTGTCAGAAAGTCCTAGACGGAACTGGTGACGAAGTGCAGAGTGATTCCATTGGGTATCTGCGCTCCAAACACGAAAGTCAGTTACGTAATCTTCAACAGGCCTTGGCCCTTGCTGTAATTTGTCAAGCATGGATTCGGCAGTTTGCTGGGAAAAGAGGTCAGTGGTCAGGGGTCAGGAGGCTGGTGCAGGATCACAAGGGTGGCCGGGTTCGGTAGCAGACGGGCAGCGAGGTACTGGAAAAGGTTCAAGATTCAAATTGCCTCTTCTCTTCTTGTCGAATAACTTTTTATTATCTGCCTGGGTCTTGGAGATTGTATCCTGCAGTAATTGGTAGTTGGAGTTAAGGAAGTTCAACCTGTCTTGTACGGCAGGTACAGAAGAATCAATAGGCAGCTCAGGCAAGAAAGAAGGATGGTATCCATAATTGACGAAAAAAGGTGACTGTTTGGTTGCCGAATGGGTGGAATTATTGTATGAAAATTCCGCGAGTGGGAGAAGTGATAGCCAGTCATCCTGCGCAAAAGAAGAAAAGCATCGTAGGTACTGTTCAAGGGTTTGATTGACCCTTTCAGTCTGTCCATTAGTTTGTGGGTGATAAGCTGGCCACTAGAATGTACGGGAGATCAAATTAGCCGTCTTGTGAATCCCAAAGTGACCCGCTCTTGTAACTTCTGCACAATATTTGAGAGCGCAGAAATAGTTTGGTAAATGTCCTTCGGTGGAGAGGCCTCCCTTCCAGACTCCATCTCTGGCTGACTGGTACTGTCACGTACCTGGTAGGAGTCTGGAATGACGAGGTCGGCCTCCCTTGTATCTCCAACCCAAGCCCCACTGAGGATGGGACAGACCTAGGGTGAGGAGTTACACCTGTAGTTGCGTGCAGAACTTGTCAGCTGAGTTGCAGACGTGGAGATGCAGGCAGAGCATCTGGTAAGGAACTGGACTCAGGAAAGCTGGTAGGATGGACAGCAAGCACAGGCACTGGAGACAGCGTTAAGCCAAGCAGGAGGCCGGTGCAGGATCACAAGGGTGGCCGGGTTCGGTAGCAGACGGGCAGCGAGGTACTGGAAAAGGTTCAAGATTCAAATTGCCTCTTCTCTTCTTGTCGAAGAACTTTTTATTATCTGCCTGGGTCTTGGACCATCCTTCTTTCTTGCCTGAGCTGCCTATTGATTCTTCTGTACCTGCCGTACAAGACAGGTTGAACTTCCTTAACTCCAACTACCAATTACTGCAGGTCCCAGAACAGTTCAGAGTTGCCGTCCTAGGGCGATGTCATGATCATCCCCTAGCGGGTCACTTTGGGATTCACAAGACGGCTAATTTGATCTCCCGTACATTCTAGTGGCCAAACTTGATGAACGACTGCAAGAAATATGTATGATCTTGTATTTCATGCCTTCGGAATAAGACAGACAGAGCCAGAACTTGGGGTCTACTTGAGCCCCTTCCTGTACCTGAGAAACCATGGAGCATGATCTCCATGTATTTTATAGTAGAACTTCCCCCATCTGAAGACTTCACTACCATTTTCGTTGTGGTTGATCGTTTGACCAAAATGGCCCACTTTGTACCTCTGCAAAGAACTCCTTCTGCCCCGGAGACTGCCTCAACTTTTATCAAGGAGATTGTAAGGTTGCATGGCATCCCTGACAGCATAGTTTCTGATCGAGGGGTGCAGTTCACTTCTAGATTTTGGAGGGCCTTATGTGAAACTTTGAACATTGAACTCCGCCTCTCCACAGCTTATCACCCACAAACTAATGGACAGACTGAAAGGGTCAATCAAACCCTTGAACAGTACCTACGATGCTTTTCTTCTATTGCACAGGACGACTGGCTATCACTTCTCCCACTCGCGGAATTTTCATACAATAATTCCACCCATTCGGTAACCAAACAGTCACCTTTTTTTGCCAATTATGGATACCATCCTTCTTTCTTGCCTGAGCTGCCTATTGATTCTTCTGTACCTGCCGTACAAGACAGGTTGAACTTCCTTAACTCCAACTACCAATTACTGCAGGGACGGTCACCTCATGCGGAAGTCGCTCTTCCATGCGACCAAGATTCTCTTGTAACTTCTGCACAATATTTGAGAGCGCAGAAATAGTTTGGTAAATGTCCTTCGGTGGGGAGGCCTCCCTTCCAGACTCCATCTCTGGCTGACTGGTACTGTCACGTACCTGGTAGGAGTCTGGAATGACGAGGTCGGCCTCCCTTGTATCTCCAACCCAAGCCCCACTGAGGATGGGACAGACCTAGGGTGAGGAGTTACACGAGTGCCTGTAGTTGCGTGCAGAACTTGTCAGCTGAGTTGCAGACGTGGAGATGCAGGCAGAGCATCTGGTAAGGAACTGGACTCAGGAAAGCTGGTAGGATGGACAGCTAGCACAGGCACTGGAGACAGCGTTAAGCCAAGCAGGAGGCTGGTGCAGGATCACAAGGGTGACCGGGTTCGGTAGCAGACGGGCAGCGAGGTACAAGGCACAGGCAGGAGGGAGGTCAGATGGGAAGCCGAGATCAGGAACCAGTAATCAAGTATTCAAGTCCGGAAGCAAGGTCAAAGGGAAGCCAAGGTTCAGCAACAGGGATCAAGCCAGGTTTAAACAGAGTTCAGGTATCAGGGTACTTGCTGAAGACCAGTCAGCACTTGTCAGAAGTCAGAGCATCCTTTAAGTAGGCAGGCTGGTGCCAAAGGGAATTAGGAGCGTGCTCCTGCGCGCGCACGTTGCCCGTGCGCACGCGCATGCGCGAATTGCGCACACGCATGCGCAATGGTACTCCGGAAAGGCCGCTGCGTACTGGGGATGCGCGCGCCAGCATTCCGAGACTGTTGACGAATGCGCGCATGCGCAGACGGATTCCCGGCAGCTTCCTTACATTGCCCCCCCTTAGGGGCAGACTCTGGATGCCCCTCATGACCTCTTTTTCCGGGTGGCGTAGAAAGAAAGCTCGTACCAGTCTTGGAGCATGCACATCAGAAGCTGGTTCCCAGGAACTTTCTTCCGGCCCGTAGCCTTTCCATTTAATGAGAAACTGTGTTTGGTTACCTCTCTTCCTACAGTCCAATACGGCCTCCACCTCAAATTCCTCATTCCCTTCGATAAGTAGCGGTGGAGGGGTTTCAGAAATCTGATTTGGGAAAGGATTTGGCACTATAGGCTTCAACAAAGAAACATGGAATACTGGGTGGATTCTCAGGTTCTTGGGTAACACTAATTCGAATGCTACTGCATTAATCTTTCTCTTGACTGGAAAAGGCCCCAAAAATCTTGGGCCAAGCTTCCTCGAGGGGCAACTTAGTTTCAAGTTCGCTGTGGAAAGCAAGACCTTATCTCCAGGTTCAAGATTCAAATTGCCTCTTATCTTCTTGTCGAAGAACTTTTTATTATCTGCCTGGGTCTTGGAGATTGTATCCTGCAGTAATTGGTAGTTGGAGTTAAGGAAGTTCAACCTGTCTTGTACGGCAGGTACAGAAGAATCAATAGGCAGCTCAGGCAAGAAAGAAGGATGGTATCCATAATTGGCGAAAAAGGTGACTGTTTGGTTGCCGAATGGGTGGAATTATTGTATGAAAATTCCGCGAGTGGGAGAAGTGATAGCCAGTCATCCTGTGCAAAAGAAGAAAAGCATCGTAGGTACTGTTCAAGGGTTTGATTGACCCTTTCAGTCTGTCCATTAGTTTGTGGGTGATAAGCTGTGGAGAGGCGGAGTTCAATGTTCAAAGTTTCACATAAGGCCCTCCAAAATCTAGAAGTGAACTGCACCCCTCGATCAGAAACTATGCTGTCAGGGATGCCATGCAACCTTACAATCTCCTTGATAAAAGTTGAGGCAGTCTCCGGGGCAGAAGGAGTTCCTTGCAGAGGTACAAAGTTGGCCATTTTGGTCAAACGATCAACCACAACGAAAATGGTAGTGAAGTCTTCAGATGGGGGAAGTTCTACTATAAAATCCATGGAGATCATGCTCCATGGTTTCTCAGGTACAGGAAGGGGCTCAAGTAAACCCCAAGTTCTGGCTCTGTCTGTCTTATTCCGAAGGCATGAAATACAAGATCTTACATATTTCTTGCAGTCGTTCATCAAATTTGGCCACCAGAATGTACGGGAGATCAAATTAGCCGTCTTGTGAATCCCAAAGTGACCCGCTCTTGTAACTTCTGCACAATATTTGAGAGTGCAGAAATAGTTTGGTAAATGTCCTTCGGTGGAGAGGCCTCCCTTCCAGACTCCATCTCTGGCTGACTGGTACTGTCACGTACCTGGTAGGAGTCTGGAATGACGGGGTCGGCCTCCCTTGTATCTCCAACCCAAGCCCCACTGAGGATGGGACAGACCTAGGGTGAGGAGTTACACGAGTGCCTGTAGTTGCGTGCAGAACTTTTCAGCTGAGTTGCAGACGTGGAGATGCAGGCAGAGCATCTGGTAAGGAACTGGACTCAGGAAAGCTGGTAGGATGGACAGCTAGCACAGGCACTGGAGACAGCGTTAAGCCAAGCAGGAGGCTGGTGCAGAATCACAAGGGTGGCCGGGTTCGGTAGCAGACGGGCAGCGAGGTACTGGAAAAGGTTCAAGATTCAAATTGCCTCTTCTCTTCTTGTCGAAGAACTTTTTATTATCTGCCTGGGTCTTGGAGATTGTATCCTGCAGTAATTGGTAGTTGGAGTTAAGGAAGTTCAACCTGTCTTGTACGGCAGGTACAGAAGAATCAATAGGCAGCTCAGGCAAGAAAGAAGGATGGTATCCATAATTGGCGAAAAAAGGTGACTGTTTGGTTGCCGAATGGGTGGAATTATTGTATGAAAATTCCGCGAGTGGGAGAAGTGATAGCCAGTCATCCTGCGCAAAAGAAGAAAAGCATCGTAGGTACTGTTCAAGGGTTTGATTGACCCTTTCAGTCTGTCCATTAGTTTGTTGGTGATAAGCTGTGGAGAGGCGGAGTTCAATGTTCAAAGTTTCACATAAGGCCCTCCAAAATCTAGAAGTGAACTGCACCCCTCGATCAGAAACTATGCTGTCAGGGATGCCATGCAACCTTACAATCTCCTTGATAAAAGTTGAGGCAGTCTCCGGGGCAGAAGGAGTTCCTTGCAGAGGTACAAAGTGGGCCATTTTGGTCAAACGATCAACCACAACGAAAATGGTAGTGAAGTCTTCAGATGGGGGAAGTTCTACTATAAAATCCATGGAGATCATGCTCCATGGTTTCTCAGGTACAGGAAGGGGCTCAAGTAGACCCCAAGTTCTGGCTCTGTCTGTCTTATTCCGAAGGCATGAAATACAAGATCTTACATATTTCATGCAGTCGTTCATCAAGTTTGGACACCAGAATGTACGGGAGATCAAATTAGCCGTCTTGTGAATCCCAAAGTGACCCGCTCTTGTAACTTCTGCACAATATTTGAGAGCGCAGAAATAGTTTGGTAAATGTCCTTCGGTGGAGAGGCCTCCCTTCCAGACTCCATCTCTGGCTGACTGGTACTGTCACGTACCTGGTAGGAGTCTGGAATGACGAGGTCGGCCTCCCTTGTATCTCCAACCCAAGCCCCACTGAGGATGGGACAGACCTAGGGTGAGGAGTTACACGAGAGCCTGTAGTTGCGTGCAGAACTTGTCAGCTGAGTTGCAGACGTGGAGATGCAGGCAGAGCATCTGGTAAGGAACTGGACTCAGGAAAGCTGGTAGGATGGACAGCTAGCACAGGCACTGGAGACAGCGTTAAGCCAAGCAGGAGGCTGGTGCAGGATCACAAGGGTGGCCGGGTTCGGTAGCAGACGGGCAGCGAGGTACTGGAAAAGGCCCCAAAAATCTTGGGCCAAGCTTCCTCGAGGGGCAACTTAGTTTCAAGTTCGCTGTGGAAAGCCAGACCTTATCTCCAGGTTCAAGATTCAAATTGCCTCTTCTCTTCTTGTCGAAGAACTTTTTATTATCTGCCTGGGTCTTGGAGATTGTATCCTGCAGTAATTGGTAGTTGGAGTTAAGGAAGTTCAACCTGTCTTGTACGGCAGGTACAGAAGAATCAATAGGCAGCTCAGGCAAGAAAGAAGGATGGTATCCATAATTGGCGAAAAAAGGTGACTGTTTGGTTGCCGAATGGGTGGAATTATTGTATGAAAATTCCGCGAGTGGAAGAAGTGATAGCCAGTCATCCTGTGCAAAAGAAGAAAAGCATCGTAGGTACTGTTCAAGGGTTTGATTGACCCTTTCAGTCTGTCTATTAGTTTGTGGGTGATAAGCTGTGGAGAGGCGGAGTTCAATGTTCAAAGTTTCACATAAGGCCCTCCAAAATCTAGAAGTGAACTGCACCCCTCGGTCAGAAACTATGCTGTCAGGGATGCCATGCAACCTTACAATCTCCTTGATAAAAGTTGAGGCAGTCTCCGGGGCAGAAGGAGTTCCTTGCAGAGGTACAAAGTGGGCCATTTTGGTCAAACGAACAACCACAACGAAAATGGTAGTGAAGTCTTCAGATGGGGGAAGTTCTACTATAAAATCCATGGAGATCATGCTCCATGGTTTCTCAGGTACAGGAAGGGGCTCAAGTAGACCCCAAGTTCTGGCTCTGTCTGTCTTATTCCGAAGGCATGAAATACAAGATCTTACATATTTCTTGCAGTCGTTCTTCAAGTTTGGCCACCAGAATGTACGGGAGATCGAATTAGCCGTCTTGTGAATCCCAAAGTGACCCGCTAGGGGATGATCATGACATCGCCCTAGGACGGCAACTCTGAACTGTTCTGGGATAAAGATTTGCCTCTTTGACAAATAGGCCTCTTAGTACAGGCCATCCCTTAGTTGAAGAGCCAGGTCCTTGGAAGGCGGTTGGTCTTCCACATATTTTCTTATATGTGACATCAGATCCGCCTGAAGAAGTAAAAAATTATTGGCTGGTAAAATAGTATCAGGTTCCGAGGATACAACTGGATCACTGAACATGCGGGACAAGGCATCTGGTTTCCCGTTCTTTGAGCCAGGACGGTAGGTTATATGAAACATGAAACGAGAGAAAAAAAGTGCCCATCTTGCCTGCCAAGGTCTTAGGCGTTTAGCTGTCTTCAAATACTCAAGATTCTTGTGATCTGTGAAGATAAGGATTGGGTGAGAAGCTCCCTCCAAAAGGTAACGCCATTCTTCAAGAGCGGCCTTGATAGCCAGTAGCTCTCGGTCACCAACATCATAATTCCTTTCGGAAGGATTTAATTTTTTAGAGAAGAAGGCCACAGGGTGGAGCAATGATTTGGGCCCTTGGCGTTGGGAAATAATAGCCTCAACTGCATTTTCCGAGGCGTCTACCTCCAAAACATAAGCTAAGGAGGGATCGGGATGTTTCAAGATGGGAGCTGAGGTGAATAAGGCTTTCAACTGTTCAAACGCTGTCTGAGCCTCTGGGGTCCATCGAAAGGGAACATGCTGTTTCGTTAGCTGAGTAATGGGAGTGATGATGCCAGAAAAGTCCTTAATAAATGTTCTATAAAAGTTAGCAAACCCCACGAACCTCTGTACAGCTTTTCTGTCAGTAGGAGCAGACCATTCCAAGACAGAAGCGACTTTCTAAGGGTCCATGGAGATTCCTTCGGCGGAGATGACAAGCCCTAGGAAATGCACAACTTGCTTTTCAAAGTCGCATTTTTCAGCCTTTGCGTAAAGTCAGTGTTCCCGCAATCGAGCTAATACCTTTTTTACATGAGTCCGATGGGATTCTAAAGTTTCAGAGAATACAAGGATGTCATCCAGATACACGATGACGAATAAATCAAGAAAGTCCCGAAAAAAATCGTTTACCAGATGCTGGAATGTGGCTGGAGCATTGCAGAGCCCGAATGGCATGACTAAATACTCAAAGTGGCCAAAACGTGTCCGGAAGGCCGTCTTCCATTCGTCTCCCTCCCTGATTCTGACAAGATTATAGGCACCCCTCAAGTCCAGTTTGGAGAACACTCGTGCCCCTCGCAGCCTCTGGAATAGTTCGGGAATCAGAGGAAGAGGGTACCGATTCTTGACAGTGACCCTGTTAAGGTCACGATAGTCCACACAGGGCCTCAAGGTGTGGTCTTTTTTCTCAACGAAGAAAATACCGGCTCCTGCTGGTGAAGTGGAAGGCCGAATGAACTGCTTTTCAAGGCTCTCGTCGATATAGGTACGCAGGGCTTCCAATTCAGGCTCAGAGAGAGGGTAAATCCGACCAAACGGGATCTCGGCTCCCGGTAGAAGTTCAATGGGGCAATCGTAAGTTCTATGAGGTGGAAGAGTGTCTGCACCCTTTTTATTAAAGACGTCCAGAAATTCGTGATAAGCAACCGGGATCAGTTTAGAGGCTTCATTGTCAGGGTGGATACCCAGGTGGTGCGTGGAGTTGACAGTTCCTCCCAAGAGGCAGTGCGTCTGGCAGTAGTTGGACGAAAAAGAGATATCTCCGGTAAGCCAGTCAACGTGAGGGTTGTGTGCCTTCAACCATGGAATGCCGAGGATAACGGGAAACATGGGAGAAGCTATGACATCCAAACGGAGGAGTTCGCTATGGCCTGAAGAAGTCTGGCAGAGAATAGGCAAGGTCCCCTGAGTAACCGGGCCTGATTTAATACCGGAGCCGTCAGCCAGATGGACATGGAACCCTTGCCTCTTGGTACCCAAGGGCAGCTGCTGAAGAGAAGCAAATGCAGAGTCCACAAAACAGCTGCAGGCCCCAGAGTCTATGATTGCAAGTACTGAAACCGTCTTTTCGGGGAGCTGAAGCTTGATGGGAAGAGAGACATGTGACTGATCCTTCCCAGGGAGATGCATCACAAGAGGCTGACGGGAAGAGATCCTGCAGGTCTCTGCCGGACAAGTTCGTATGAAGTGGCCAACCTCCCCGCAGTAGAGACACACACTGCCTTGGACTCGACGTAGACGTTCAGCAGGAGAAAGAGGTAACCTACGAAAACTGCTGTGAGGTGCCTTATGCTGTTCCCTCCTTCTGGGGGAAGGAACAGGTGGAGGAGCAGGGGCGGCTGGCCTTGAAACCACAGAAAGAGTCCCTTTAGATTTTTCCGATTGCCTTTCTCGAAACCGCCGATCGATCTGAATAGTTAAATTTATCAGATCTTCCAGGGACGCGGGTATTCCCACTCTGGCAAGTTCATCTTTTACGGTGTCAGAAAGTCCTAGACGGAACTGGTGACGAAGTGCAGAGTGATTCCATTGGGTATCTGCGCTCCAAACATGAAAGTCAGTTACGTAATCTTCAACAGGCCTTGGCCCTTGCTGTAATTTGTCAAGCATGGATTCGGCAGTTTGCTGGGAAAAGGGGTCAGTGGTCAGGGGTCAGGAGGCTGGTGCAGGATCACAAGGGTGGCCGGGTTCGGTAGCAGACGGGCAGCGAGGTACTGGAAAAGGTTCAAGATTCAAATTGCCTCTTCTCTTCTTGTCGAAGAACTTTTTATTATCTGCCTGGGTCTTGGAGATTGTATCCTGCAGTAATTGGTAGTTGGAGTTAAGGAAGTTCAACCTGTCTTGTACGGCAGGTACAGAAGAATCAATAGGCAGCTCAGGCGAGAAAGAAGGATGGTATCCATAATTGACGAAAAAAGGTGACTGTTTGGTTGCCGAATGGGTGGAATTATTGTATGAAAATTCCGCGAGTGGGAGAAGTGATAGCCAGTCATCCTGCGCAAAAGAAGAAAAGCATCGTAGGTACTGTTCAAGGGTTTGATTGACCCTTTCAGTCTGTCCATTAGTTTGTGGGTGATAAGCTGGCCACTAGAATGTACGGGAGATCAAATTAGCCGTCTTGTGAATCCCAAAGTGACCCGCTCTTGTAACTTCTGCACAATATTTGAGAGCGCAGAAATAGTTTGGTAAATGTCCTTCGGTGGAGAGGCCTCCCTTCCAGACTCCATCTCTGGCTGACTGGTACTGTCACGTACCTGGTAGGAGTCTGGAATGACGGGGTCGGCCTCCCTTGTATCTCCAACCCAAGCCCCACTGAGGATGGGACAGACCTAGGGTGAGGAGTTACACGAGTGCCTGTAGTTGCGTGCAGAACTTTTCAGCTGAGTTGCAGACGTGGAGATGCAGGCAGAGCATCTGGTAAGGAACTGGACTCGAAAGCTGGTAGGATGGACAGCTAGCACAGGCACTGGAGACAGCGTTAAGCCAAGCAGGAGGCTGGTGCAGGATCACAAGGGTGGCCGGGTTCGGTAGCAGACGGGCAGCGAGGTACTGGAAAAGGTTCAAGATTCAAATTGCCTCTTCTCTTCTTGTCGAAGAACTTTTTATTATCTGCCTGGGTCTTGGAGATTGTATCCTGCAGTAATTGGTAGTTGGAGTTAAGGAAGTTCAACCTGTCTTGTACGGCAGGTACAGAAGAATCAATAGGCAGCTCAGGCAAGAAAGAAGGATGGTATCCATAATTGGCGAAAAAAGGTGACTGTTTGGTTGCCGAATGGGTGGAATTATTGTATGAAAATTCCGCGAGTGGGAGAAGTGATAGCCAGTCATCCTGCGCAAAAGAAGAAAAGCATCGTAGGTACTGTTCAAGGGTTTGATTGACCCTTTCAGTCTGTCCATTAGTTTGTTGGTGATAAGCTGTGGAGAGGCGGAGTTCAATGTTCAAAGTTTCACATAAGGCCCTCCAAAATCTAGAAGTGAACTGCACCCCTCGATCAGAAACTATGCTTCAGGGATGCCATGCAACCTTACAATCTCCTTGATAAAAGTTGAGGCAGTCTCCGGGGCAGAAGGAGTTCCTTGCAGAGGTACAAAGTGGGCCATTTTGGTCAAACGATCAACCACAACGAAAATGGTAGTGAAGTCTTCAGATGGGGGAAGTTCTACTATAAAATCCATGGAGATCATGCTCCATGGTTTCTCAGGTACAGGAAGGGGCTCAAGTAGACCCCAAGTTCTGGCTCTGTCTGTCTTATTCCGAAGGCATGAAATACAAGATCTTACATATTTCTTGCAGTCGTTCATCAAGTTTGGCCACCAGAATGTACAGGAGATCAAATTAGCCGTCTTGTGAATCCCAAAGTGACCCGCTCTTGTAACTTCTGCACAATATTTGAGAGCGCAGAAATAGTTTGGTAAATGTCCTTCGGTGGAGAGGCCTCCCTTCCAGACTCCATCTCTGGCTGACTGGTACTGTCACGTACCTGGTAGGAGTCTGGAATGACGAGGTCGGCCTCCCTTGTATCTCCAACCCAAGCCCCACTGAGGATGGGACAGACCTAGGGTGAGGAGTTACACGAGAGCCTGTAGTTGCGTGCAGAACTTGTCAGCTGAGTTGCAGACGTGGAGATGCAGGCAGAGCATCTGGTAAGGAACTGGACTCAGGAAAGCTGGTAGGATGGACAGCTAGCACAGGCACTGGAGACAGCGTTAAGCCAAGCAGGAGGCTGGTGCAGGATCACAAGGGTGGCCGGGTTCGGTAGCAGACGGGCAGCGAGGTACTGGAAAAGGCCCCAAAAATCTTGGGCCAAGCTTCCTCGAGGGGCAACTTAGTTTCAAGTTCGCTGTGGAAAGCCAGACCTTATCTCCAGGTTCAAGATTCAAATTGCCTCTTCTCTTCTTGTCGAAGAACTTTTTATTATCTGCCTGGGTCTTGGAGATTGTATCCTGCAGTAATTGGTAGTTGGAGTTAAGGAAGTTCAACCTGTCTTGTACGGCAGGTACAGAAGAATCAATAGGCAGCTCAGGCAAGAAAGAAGGATGGTATCCATAATTGGCGAAAAAAGGTGACTGTTTGGTTGCCGAATGGGTGGAATTATTGTATGAAAATTCCGCGAGTGGAAGAAGTTATAGCCAGTCATCCTGTGCAAAAGAAGAAAAGCATCGTAGGTACTGTTCAAGGGTTTGATTGACCCTTTCAGTCTGTCTATTAGTTTGTGGGTGATAAGCTGTGGAGAGGCGGAGTTCAATGTTCAAAGTTTCACATAAGGCCCTCCAAAATCTAGAAGTGAACTGCACCCCTCGATCAGAAACTATGCTGTCAGGGATGCCATGCAACCTTACAATCTCCTTGATAAAAGTTGAGGCAGTCTCTGGTGCAGAAGGAGTTCCTTGCAGAGGTACAAAGTGGGCCATTTTTGTCAAACGAACAACCACAACGAAAATGGTAGTGAAGTCTTCAGATGGGGGAAGTTCTACTATAAAATCCATGGAGATCATGCTCCATGGTTTCTCAGGTACAGGAAGGGGCTCAAGTAGACCCCAAGTTCTGGCTCTGTCTGTCTTATTCCGAAGGCATGAAATACAAGATCTTACATATTTCTTGCAGTCGTTCTTCAAGTTTGGCCACCAGAATGTACGGGAGATCGAATTAGCCGTCTTGTGAATCCCAAAGTGACCCGCTAGGGGATGATCATGACATCGCCCTAGGACGGCAACTCTGAACTAATCTGGGATAAAGATTTGCCTCTTTGACAAATAGGCCTCTTAGTACAGGCCATCCCTTAGTTGAAGAGCCAGGTCCTTGGAAGGCGGTTGGTCTTCCACATATTTTCTTATATGTGACATCAGATCCGCCTGAAGAAGTAAAAAATTATTGGCTGGTAAAATAGTATCAGGTTCCGAGGATACAACTGGATCACTGAACATGCGGGACAAGGCATCTGGTTTCCCGTTCTTTGAGCCAGGACGGTAGGTTATATGAAACATGAAACGAGAGAAAAAAAGTGCCCATCTTGCCTGCCGAGGTCTTAGGCGTTTAGCTGTCTTCAAATACTCAAGATTCTTGTGATCTGTGAAGATAAGAATTGGGTGAGAAGCTCCCTCCAAAAGGTAACGCCATTCTTCAAGAGCGGCCTTGATAGCCAGTAGCTCTCGGTCACCAACATCATAATTCCTTTCGGAAGGATTTAATTTTTTTAGAGAAGAAGGCCACAGGGTGGAGCAATGATTTGGGCCCTTGGCGTTGGGAAATAATAGCCTCAACTGCATTTTCCGAGGCGTCTACCTCCAAAACATAAGCTAAGGAGGGATCGGGATGTTTCAAGATGGGAGCTGAGGTGAATAAGGCTTTCAACTGTTCAAACGCTGTCTGAGCCTCTGGGGTCCATCGAAAGGGAACATGCTGTTTCGTTAGCTGAGTAATGGGAGTGATGATGCCAGAAAAGTCCTTAATAAATGTTCTATAAAAGTTAGCAAACCCCACGAACCTCTGTACAGCTTTTCTGTCAGTAGGAGCAGACCATTCCAAGACAGAAGCGACTTTCTAAGGGTCCATGGAGATTCCTTCGGCGGAGATGACAAGCCCTAGGAAATGCACAACTTGCTTTTCAAAGTCGCATTTTTCAGCCTTTGCGTAAAGTCAGTGTTCCCGCAATCGAGCTAATACCTTTTTTACATGAGTCCGATGGGATTCTAAAGTTTCAGAGAATACAAGGATGTCATCCAGATACACGATGACGAATAAATCAAGAAAGTCCCGAAAAAAATCGTTTACCAGATGCTGGAATGTGGCTGGAGCATTGCAGAGCCCGAATGGCATGACTAAATACTCAAAGTGGCCAAAACGTGTCCGGAAGGCCGTCTTCCATTCGTCTCCCTCCCTGATTCTGACAAGATTATAGGCACCCCTCAAGTCCAGTTTGGAGAACACTCGTGCCCCTCGCAGCCTCTGGAATAGTTCGGGAATCAGAGGAAGAGGGTACCGATTCTTGACAGTGACCCTGTTAAGGTCACGATAGTCCACACAGGGCCTCAAGGTGTGGTCTTTTTTCTCAACGAAGAAAATACCGGCTCCTGCTGGTGAAGTGGAAGGCCGAATGAACTGCTTTTCAAGGCTCTCGTCGATATAGGTACGCAGGGCTTCCAATTCAGGCTCAGAGAGAGGGTAAATCCGACCAAACGGGATCTCGGCTCCCGGTAGAAGTTCAATGGGGCAATCGTAAGTTCTATGAGGTGGAAGAGTGTCTGCACCCTTTTTATTAAAGACGTCCAGAAATTCGTGATAAGCAACCGGGATCAGTTTAGAGGCTTCATGGTCAGGGTGGATACCCAGGAGGTGCGTGGAGTTGACAGTTCCTCCCAAGAGGCAGTGCGTCTGGCAGTAGTTGGACGAAAAAGAGATATCTCCGGTAAGCCAGTCAACGTGAGGGTTGTGTGCCTTCAACCATGGAATGCCGAGGATAACGGGAAACATGGGAGAAGCTATGACATCCAAACGGAGGAGTTCGCTATGGCCTGAAGAAGTCTGGCAGAGAATAGGCAAGGTCCCCTGAGTAACCGGGCCTGATTTAATACCGGAGCCGTCAGCCAGATGGACATGGAACCCTTGCCTCTTGGTACCCAAGGGCAGCTGCTGAAGAGAAGCAAATGCAGAGTCCACAAAACAGCTGCAGGCCCCAGAGTCTATGATTGCAAGTACTGAAACCGTCTTTTCGGGGAGCTGAAGCTTGATGGGAAGAGAGACATGTGACTGATCCTTCCCAGGGAGATGCATCACAAGAGGCTGACGGGAAGAGATCCTGCAGGTCTCTGCCGGACAAGTTCGTATGAAGTGGCCAACCTCCCCGCAGTAGAGACACAGACTGCCTTGGACTCGACGTAGACGTTCAGCAGGAGAAAGAGGAAACCTACGAAAACTGCTGTGAGGTGCCTTATGCTGTTCCCTCCTTCTGGGGGAAGGAACAGGTAGAGGAGCAGGGGCGGCTGGCCTTGAAACCACAGAAAGAGTCCCTTTAGATTTTTGCGATTGCCTTTCTCGAAACCGCCGATCGATCTGAATAGTTAAATTTATCAGATCTTCCAGGGACGCGGGTATTCCCACTCTGGCAAGTTCATCTTTTACGGTGTCAGAAAGTCCTAGACGGAACTGGTGACGAAGTGCAGAGTGATTCCATTGAGTATCTGCGCTCCAAACACGAAAGTCAGTTACGTAATCTTCAACAGGCCTTGGCCCTTGCTGTAATTTGTCAAGCATGGATTCGGCAGTTTGCTGGGAAAAGGGGTCAGTGGTCAGGGGTCAGGAGGCTGGTGCAGGATCACAAGGGTGGCCGGGTTCGGTAGCAGACGGGCAGCGAGGTACTGGAAAAGGTTCAAGATTCAAATTGCCTCTTCTCTTCTTGTCGAATAACTTTTTATTATCTGCCTGGGTCTTGGAGATTGTATCCTGCAGTAATTGGTAGTTGGAGTTAAGGAAGTTCAACCTGTCTTGTACGGCAGGTACAGAAGAATCAATAGGCAGCTCAGGCAAGAAAGAAGGATGGTATCCATAATTGACGAAAAAAGGTGACTGTTTGGTTGCCGAATGGGTGGAATTATTGTATGAAAATTCCGCGAGTGGGAGAAGTGATAGCCAGTCATCCTGCGCAAAAGAAGAAAAGCATCGTAGGTACTTTTCAAGGGTTTGATTGACCCTTTCAGTCTGTCCATTAGTTTGTGGGTGATAAGCTGGCCACTAGAATGTACGGGAGATCAAATTAGCCGTCTTGTGAATCCCAAAGTGACCCGCTCTTGTAACTTCTGCACAATATTTGAGAGCGCAGAAATAGTTTGGTAAATGTCCTTCGGTGGAGAGGCCTCCCTTCCAGACTCCATCTCTGGCTGACTGGTACTGTCACGTACCTGGTAGGAGTCTGGAATGACGAGGTCGGCCTCCCTTGTATCTCCAACCCAAGCCCCACTGAGGATGGGACAGACCTAGGGTGAGGAGTTACACGAGTGCCTGTAGTTGCGTGCAGAACTTGTCAGCTGAGTTGCAGACGTGGAGATGCAGGCAGAGCATCTGGTAAGGAACTGGACTCAGGAAAGCTGGTAGGATGGACAGCTAGCACAGGCACAGGAGACAGCGTTAAGCCAAGCAGGAGGCTGGTGCAGGATCACAAGGGTGGCCGGGTTCGGTAGCAGACGGGCAGCGAGGTACTGGAAAAGGTTCAAGATTCAAATTGCCTCTTCTCTTCTTGTCGAAGAACTTTTTATTATCTGCCTGGGTCTTGGAGATTGTATCCTGCAGTAATTGGTAGTTGGAGTTAAGGAAGTTCAACCTGTCTTGTACGGCAGGTACAGAAGAATCAATAGGCAGCTCAGGCAAGAAAGAAGGATGGTATCCATAATTGGCCCGTTCCTGTACCTGAGAAACCATGGAGCATGATCTCCATGGATTTTATAGTAGAACTTCCCCCATCTGAAGACTTCACTACCATTTTCGTTGTGGTTGATCGTTTGACCAAAAATGGCCCACTTTGTACCTCTGCAAGGCCATCAATCAAACCCTTGAACAGTACCTACGATGCTTTTCTTTTTTTGCACAGGATGACTGGCTATCACTTCTCCCACTCGCGGAATTTTCATACAATAATTCCACCCATTCGGTAACCAAACAGTCACCTTTTTACGCCAATTATGGATACCATCCTTCTTTCTTGCCTGAGCTGCCTATTGATTCTTCTGTACCTGCCGTACAAGACAGGTTGAACTTCCTTAACTCCAACTACCAATTACTGCAGGTCCCAGAACAGTTCCGAGTTGCCGTCCTAGGGCGATGTCATGATCATCCCCTAGCGGGTCACTTTGGGATTCACAAGACGGCTAATTTGATCTCCCGTACATTCTGGTGGCCAAACTTGATGAACGACTGCAAGAAATATGTAAGATCTTGTATTTCATGCCTTCGGAATAAGACAGACAGAGCCAGAACTTGGGGTCTACTTGAGCCCCTTCCTGTACCTGAGAAACCATGGAGCATGATCTCCATGGATTTTATAGTAGAACTTCCCCCATCTGAAGACTTCACTACCATTTTCGTTGTGGTTGATCGTTTGACCAAAATGGCCCACTTTGTACCTCTGCAAGGAACTCCTTCTGCCCCGGAGACTGCCTCAACTTTTATCAAGGAGATTGTAAGGTTGCATGGCATCCCTGAGAGCATAGTTTCTGATCGAGGGGTGCAGTTCACTTCTAGATTTTGGAGGGCTTTATGTGAAACTTTGAACATTGAACTCCGCCTCTCCACAGCTTATCACCCACAAACTAATGGACAGACTGAAAGGGTCAATCAAACCCTTGAACAGTACCTACGATGCTTTTCTTCTTTTGCACAGGATGACTGGCTATCACTTCTCCCACTCGCGGAATTTTCATACAATAATTCCACCCATTCGGTAACCAAACAGTCACCTTTTTACGCCAATTATGGATACCATCCTTCTTTCTTGCCTGAGCTGCCTATTGATTCTTCTGTACCTGCCGTACAAGACAGGTTGAACTTCCTTAACTCCAACTACCAATTACTGCAGGTCCCAGAACAGTTCCGAGTTGCCGTCCTAGGGCGATGTCATGATCATCCCCTAGCGGGTCACTTTGGGATTCACAAGACGGCTAATTTGATCTCCCGTACATTCTGGTGGCCAAACTTGATGAACGACTGCAAGAAATATGTAAGATCTTGTATTTCATGCCTTCGGAATAAGACAGACAGAGCCAGAACTTGGGGTCTACTTGAGCCCCTTCCTGTACCTGAGAAACCATGGAGCATGATCTCCATGGATTTTATAGTAGAACTTCCCCCATCTGAAGACTTCACTACCATTTTCGTTGTGGTTGATCGTTTGACCAAAATGGCCCACTTTGTACCTCTGCAAGGAACTCCTTCTGCCCCGGAGACTGCCTCAACTTTTATCAAGGAGATTGTAAGGTTGCATGGCATCCCTGAGAGCATAGTTTCTGATCGAGGGGTGCAGTTCACTTCTAGATTTTGGAGGGCTTTATGTGAAACTTTGAACATTGAACTCCGCCTCTCCACAGCTTATCACCCACAAACTAATGGACAGACTGAAAGGGTCAATCAAACCCTTGAACAGTACCTACGATGCTTTTCTTCTTTTGCACAGGATGACTGGTAATCACTTCTCCCACTCGCGGAATTTTCATACAATAATTCCACCCATTCGGCAACCAAACAGTCACCTTTTTTCGCCAATTATGGATACCATCCTTCTTTCTTGCCTGAGCTGCCTATTGATTCTTCTGTACCTGCCGTACAAGACAGGTTGAACTTCCTTAACTCCAACTACCAATTACTGCAGGATACAATCTCCAAGACCCAGGCAGATAATAAAAAGTTCTTCGACAAGAAGAGAAGAGGCAATTTGAATCTTGAACCTTTTCCAGTACCTCGCTGCCCGTCTGCTACCGAACCCGGCCACCCTTGTGATCCTGCACCAGCCTCCTGCTTGGCTTAACGCTGTCTCCAGTGCCTGTGCTAGCTGTCCATCCTACCAGCTTTCCTGAGTCCAGTTCCTTACCAGATGCTCTGCCTGCATCTCCACGTCTGCAACTCAGCTGACAAGTTCTGCACGCAACTACAGGCACTCGTGTAACTCCTCACCCTAGGTCTGTCCCATCCTCAGTGGGGCTTGGGTTGGAGATACAAGGGAGGCCGACCTCGTCATTCCAGACTCCTACCAGGTACGTGACAGTACCAGTCAGCCAGAGATGGAGTCTGGAAGGGAGGCCTCTCCACCGAAGGACATTTACCAAACTATTTCTGCGCTCTCAAATATTGTGCAGAAGTTACAAGAGCGGGTCACTTTGGGATTCACAAGACGGCTAATTTGATCTCCCGTACATTCTAGTGGCCAAACTTGATGAACGACTGCAAGAAATATGTATGATCTTGTATTTCATGCCTTCGGAATAAGACAGACAGAGCCAGAACTTGGGGTCTACTTGAGCCCCTTCCTGTACCTGAGAAACCATGGAGCATGATCTCCATGGATTTTATAGTAGAACTTCCCCCATCTGAAGACTTTACTACCATTTTCGTTGTGGTTGATCGTTTGACCAAAATGGCCCACTTTGTACCTCTGCAAAGAACTCCTTCTGCCCCGGAGACTGCCTCAACTTTTATCAAGGAGATTGTAAGGTTGCATGGCATCCCTGACAGCATAGTTTCTGATCGAGGGGTGCAGTTCACTTCTAGATTTTGGAGGGCCTTATGTGAAACTTTGAAC
Source organism: Rana muscosa (assembly GCA_029206835.1). Lineage (NCBI taxonomy): Eukaryota > Metazoa > Chordata > Amphibia > Anura > Ranidae > Rana > Rana muscosa. The sequence goes on along the minus strand of JARGYO010001109.1, from coordinate 5,756 downwards.
ATTGAACTCCGCCTCTCCACAGCTTATCACCCACAAACTAATGGACAGACTGAAAGGGTCAATCAAACCCTTGAACAGTACCTACGATGCTTTTCTTCTATTGCACAGGATGACTGGCTATCACTTCTCCCACTCGCGGAATTTTCATACAATAATTCCACCCATTCGGTAACCAAACAGTCACCTTTTTTCGCCAATTATGGATACCATCTTTCTTTCTTGCCTGAGCTGCCTATTGATTCTTCTGTACCTGCCGTACAAGACAGGTTGAACTTCCTTAACTCCAACTACCAATTACTGCAGGGACGGTCACCTCATGCGGAAGTCGCTCTTCCATGCGACCAAGATTCTCTTGTAACTTCTGCACAATATTTGAGAGCGCAGAAATAGTTTGGTAAATGTCCTTCGGTGGAGAGGCCTCCCTTCCAGACTCCATCTCTGGCTGACTGGTACTGTCACGTACCTGGTAGGAGTCTGGAATGACGAGGTCGGCCTCCCTTGTATCTCCAACCCAAGCCCCACTGAGGATGGGACAGACCTAGGGTGAGGAGTTACACGAGTGCCTGTAGTTGCGTGCAGAACTTTTCAGCTGAGTTGCAGACGTGGAGATGCAGGCAGAGCATCTGGTAAGGAACTGGACTCAGGAAAGCTGGTAGGATGGACAGCTAGCACAGGCACTGGAGACAGCGTTAAGCCAAGCAGGAGGCTGGTGCAGGATCACAAGGGTGGCCGGGTTCGGTAGCAGACGGGCAGCGAGGTACTGGAAAAGGTTCAAGATTCAAATTGCCTCTTCTCTTCTTGTCGAAGAACTTTTTATTATCTGCCTGGGTCTTGGAGATTGTATCCTGCAGTAATTGGTAGTTGGAGTTAAGGAAGTTCAACCTGTCTTGTACGGCAGGTACAGAAGAATCAATAGGCAGCTCAGGCAAGAAAGAAGGATGGTATCCATTATTGGCGAAAAAAGGTGACTGTTTGGTTGCCGAATGGGTGGAATTATTGTATGAAAATTCCGCGAGTGGGAGAAGTGAGAGCCAGTCATCCTGCGCAAAAGAAGAAAAGCATCGTAGGTACTGTTCAAGGGTTTGATTGACCCTTTCAGTCTGTCCATTAGTTTGTTGGTGATAAGCTGTGGAGAGGCGGAGTTCAATGTTCAAAGTTTCACATAAGGCCCTCCAAAATCTAGAAGTGAACTGCACCCCTCGATCAGAAACTATGCTGTCAGGGATGCCATGCAACCTTACAATCTCCTTGATAAAAGTTGAGGCAGTCTCCGGGGCAGAAGGAGTTCCTTGCAGAGGTACAAAGTGGGCCATTTTGGTCAAACGATCAACCACAACGAAAATGGTAGTGAAGTCTTCAGATGGGGGAAGTTCTACTATAAAATCCATGGAGATCATGCTCCATGGTTTCTCAGGTACAGGAAGGGGCTCAAGTAGACCCCAAGTTCTGGCTCTGTCTGTCTTATTCCGAAGGCATGAAATACAAGATCTTACATATTTCTTGCAGTCGTTCATCAAGTTTGGCCACCAGAATGTACGGGAGATCAAATTGGCCGTCTTGTGAATCCCAAAGTGACCCGCTCTTGTAACTTCTGCACAATATTTGAGAGCGCAGAAATAGTTTGGTAAATGTCCTTCGGTGGAGAGGCTTCCAGACTCCATCTCTGGCTGACTGGTACTGTCACGTACCTGGTAGGAGTCTGGAATAACGAGGTCGGCCTCCCTTGTATCTCCAACCCAAGCCCCACTGAGGATGGGACAGACCTAGGGTGAGGAGTTACACGAGTGCCTGTAGTTGCGTGCAGAACTTGTCAGCTGAGTTGCAGACGTGGAGATGCAGGCAGAGCATCTGGTAAGGAACTGGACTCAGGAAAGCTGGTAGGATGGACAGCTAGCACAGGCACTGGAGACAGCGTTAAGCCAAGCAGGAGGCTGGTGCAGGATCACAAGGGTGGCCGGGTTCGGTAGCAGACGGGCAGCGAGGTACAAGGCACAGGCAGGAGGGAGGTCAGATGGGAAGCCGAGATCAGGAACCAGTAATCAAGTATTCAAGTCCGGAAGCAAGGTCAAAGGGAAGCCAAGGTTCAGCAACAGGGATCAAGCCAGGTTTAAACAGAGTTCAGGTATCAGGGTACTTGCTGAAGACCAGTCAGCACTTGTCAGAAGTCAGAGCATCCTTTAAGTAGGCAGGCTGGTGCCTAAGGGAATTAGGAGCGTGCTCCTGCGCGCGCACGTTGCCCGTGCGCACGCGCATGCGCGAATTGCGCACACGCATGCGCAATGGTACTCCGGAAAGGCCGCTGCGTACTGGGGATGCGCGCGCCAGCATTCCGAGACTGTTGACGAATGCGCGCATGCGCAGACGGATTCCCGGCAGCTTCCTTACATTGCCCCCCTTAGGGGCAGACTCTGGATGCCCCTCATGACATCTTTTTCCGGGTGGCGTAGAAAGAAAGCTCGTACCAGTCTTGGAGCATGCACATCAGAAGCTGGTTCCCAGGAACTTTCTTCCGGCCCGTAGCCTTTCCATTTAATGAGAAACTGTGTTTGGTTACCTCTCTTCCTACAGTCCAATACGGCCTCCACCTCAAATTCCTCATTCCCTTCGATAAGTAGCGGGAGGGGTTTCAGAAATCTGATTTGGGAAAGGATTTGGCACTGTAGGCTTCAACAAAGAAACATGGAATACTGGGTGGATTCTCAGGTTCTTGGGTAACACTAATTCGAATGCTACTGCATTAATCTTTCTCTTGACTGGAAAAGGCCCCAAAAATCTTGGGCCAAGCTTCCTCGAGGGGCAACTTAGTTTCAAGTTCGCTGCGGAAAGCCAGACCTTATCTCCAGGTTCAAGATTCAAATTGCCTCTTCTCTTCTTGTCGAAGAACTTTTTATTATCTGCCTGGGTCTTGGGAGATTGTATCCTGCAGTAATTGGTAGTTGGAGTTAAGGAAGTTCAACCTGTCTTGTACGGCAGGTACAGAAGAATCAATAGGCAGCTCAGGCAAGAAAGAAGGATGGTATCCATAATTGGCGAAAAAAGGTGACTGTTTGGTTGCCGAATGGGTGGAATTATTGTATGAAAATTCCGCGAGTGGAGAAGTGATAGCCAGTCATCCTGCAAAAGAAGAAAAGCATCGTAGGTACTGTTCAAGGGTTTGATTGACCCTTTCAGTCTGTCCATTAGTTTGTGGGTGATAAGCTGGCCACTAGAATGTACGGGAGATCAAATTAGCCGTCTTGTGAATCCCAAAGTGACCCGCTCTTGTAACTTCTGCACAATATTTGAGAGCGCAGAAATAGTTTGGTAAATGTCCTTCGGTGGAGAGGCCTCCCTTCCAGACTCCATCTCTGGCTGACTGGTACTGTCACGTACCTGGTAGGAGTCTGGAATGACGAGGTCGGCCTCCCTTGTATCTCCAACCCAAGCCCCACTGAGGATGGGACAGACCTAGGGTGAGGAGTTACACGAGTGCCTGTAGTTGCGTGCAGAACTTGTCAGCTGAGTTGCAGACGTGGAGATGCAGGCAGAGCATCTGGTAAGGAACTGGACTCAGGAAAGCTGGTAGGATGGACAGCAAGCACAGGCACTGGAGACAGCGTTAAGCCAAGCAGGAGGCTGGTGCAGGATCACAAGGGTGGCCGGGTTCGGTAGCAGACGGGCAGCGAGGTACTGGAAAAGGTTCAAGATTCAAATTGCCTCTTCTCTTCTTGTCGAAGAACTTTTTATTATCTGCCTGGGTCTTGGACCATCCTTCTTTCTTGCCTGAGCTGCCTATTGATTCTTCTGTACCTGCCGTACAAGACAGGTTGAACTTCCTTAACTCCAACTACCAATTACTGCAGGTCCCAGAACAGTTCAGAGTTGCCGTCCTAGGGCGATGTCATGATCATCCCCTAGCGGGTCACTTTGGGATTCACAAGACGGCTAATTTGATCTCCCGTACAATTCTAGTGGCCAAACTTGATGAACGACTGCAAGAAATATGTATGATCTTGTATTTCATGCCTTCGGAATAAGACAGACAGAGCCAGAACTTGGGGTCTACTTGAGCCCCTTCCTGTACCTGAGAAACCATGGAGCATGATCTCCATGTATTTTATAGTAGAACTTCCCCCATCTGAAGACTTCACTACCATTTTCGTTGTGGTTGATCGTTTGACCAAAATGGCCCACTTTGTACCTCTGCAAAGAACTCCTTCTGCCCCGGAGACTGCCTCAACTTTTATCAAGGAGATTGTAAGGTTGCATGGCATCCCTGACAGCATAGTTTCTGATCGAGGGGTGCAGTTCACTTCTAGATTTTGGAGGGCCTTATGTGAAACTTTGAACATTGAACTCCGCCTCTCCACAGCTTATCACCCACAAACTAATGGACAGACTGAAAGGGTCAATCAAACCCTTGAACAGTACCTACGATGCTTTTCTTCTATTGCACAGGATGACTGGCTATCACTTCTCCCACTCGCGGAATTTTCATACAATAATTCCACCCATTCGGTAACCAAACAGTCACCTTTTTTCGCCAATTATGGATACCATCCTTCTTTCTGCCTGAGCTGCCTATTGATTCTTCTGTACCTGCCGTACAAGACAGGTTGAACTTCCTTAACTCCAACTACCAATTACTGCAGGGACGGTCACCTCATGCGGAAGTCGCTCTTCCATGCGACCAAGATTCTCTTGTAACTTCTGCACAATATTTGAGAGCGCAGAAATAGTTTGGTAAATGTCCTTCGGTGGGGAGGCCTCCCTTCCAGACTCCATCTCTGGCTGACTGGTACTGTCACGTACCTGGTAGGAGTCTGGAATGACGAGGTCGGCCTCCCTTGTATCTCCAACCCAAGCCCCACTGAGGATGGGACAGACCTAGGGTGAGGAGTTACACGAGTGCCTGTAGTTGCGTGCAGAACTTGTCAGCTGAGTTGCAGACGTGGAGATGCAGGCAGAGCATCTGGTAAGGAACTGGACTCAGGAAAGCTGGTAGGATGGACAGCTAGCACAGGCACTGGAGACAGCGTTAAGCCAAGCAGGAGGCTGGTGCAGGATCACAAGGGTGACCGGGTTCGGTAGCAGACGGGCAGCGAGGTACAAGGCACAGGCAGGAGGGAGGTCAGATGGGAAGCCGAGATCAGGAACCAGTAATCAAGTATTCAAGTCCGGAAGCAAGGTCAAAGGGAAGCCAAGGTTCAGCAACAGGGATCAAGCCAGGTTTAAACAGAGTTCAGGTATCAGGGTACTTGCTGAAGACCAGTCAGCACTTGTCAGAAGTCAGAGCATCCTTTAAGTAGGCAGGCTGGTGCCAAAGGGAATTAGAGCGTGCTCCTGCGCGCGCACGTTGCCCGTGCGCACGCGCATGCGCGAATTGCGCACACGCATGCGCAATGGTACTCCGGAAAGGCCGCTGCGTACTGGGGATGCGCGCGCCAGCATTCGAGACTGTTGACGAATGCGCGCATGCGCAGACGGATTCCCGGCAGCTTCCTTACATTGCCCCCCCTTAGGGGCAGACTCTGGATGCCCCTCATGACCTCTTTTTTCCGGTGGCGTAGAAAGAAAGCTCGTACCAGTCTTGGAGCATGCACATCAGAAGCTGGTTCCCAGGAACTTTCTTCCGGCCCGTAGCCTTTCCATTTAATGAGAAACTGTGTTTGGTTACCTCTCTTCCTACAGTCCAATACGGCCTCCACCTCAAATTCCTCATTCCCTTCGATAAGTAGCGGTGGAGGGGTTTCAGAAATCTGATTTGGGAAAGGATT
>JARGYO010001108.1:0-26429 GCA_029206835.1 Rana muscosa | reverse complement strand
CAAATTCTGCCAGTGTGCCCATTAAATTCTGACAGTGTGCCCATCATATGCTGCCAGTGTGCCCATCAAATGCTGCCAGTGTGCCCAAATTCTGCCAGTGTGCCGATCAAATGCTGCCAATGTGCCATCAAATGCTGCCAATGTGCCCAGTAAATGCTGCCAATGTGCCCATCAAATGCTGTCAGTGTGCCCATTGAATGCTGCCAGTGTGCCCATCAATACTGCCAGTGTGCCCTTCAAATGCTGCCAGTGTGCCCATGAAATACTGCCAGTGTACCCATCATATGCTGCCACTGTGCCTATCAAATGCTGCCACTGTGCCATCAAATGCTGCCATTATGCTCATTAAATGCTGCCAGTGTGCCCATCAAATGCTGTCAGTGTGCCCATTGAATGCTGCCAGTGTGCCCATCATATGCTGCCAGTGTGCCCATCAAAAGCTGCCAGTGTGCTCATTAAATGCTGCCAGTGTACCCATCATATTCTACCACTGTGCCCATTAAATGCTGCCACTGTTCCCATCAAATGCTGCCAATGAGCCCATCAAACGCTGCCAGTGTGCCCATCAAATGCTGTCAGTGTGCCCATCAAATGCTGCCAGTGTGCCATCAAATGCTGCCACTGTGCCCATCAAACGCTGCCATTGTGCCCATCTAATGCTGCCATTGTGCCATAAAATTCTGCCAATGTGCACATTAAATGCTGCCAGTGTGCCCATCAAATGCTGTCAGTGTGCCCATCAAATGCTGCCAGTGTGCCATCAAATGCTGCCACTGTGCCCATCAAACGCTGCCATTGTGCCCATCTAATGCTGCCATTGTGCCATAAAATTCTGCCAATGTGCACATTAAATGCTGCCAGTGTGCCCATCAAATGCTGCCAGTGTGCCCATTAAATGCTGACAGTGTGCCCATCATATGCTGCCAGTGTGCCCATCATACTCTGCCAGTGTGCCCATCAAATGCTGCCAGTGTGCCCATCATAAGCTGCCAGTGTGCCCATCAAATGCTGCCAGTGTGCCCATTAAATGCTGCCAGTGTACCCATCATATGCTACCACTGTGCCCATTAAATGCTGCCACTGTTCCCATCAAATGCTGCCAATGTGCCCATCAAACGCTGCCAGTGTGCCCATCAAATGCTGTCAGTGTGCCCATCAAATGCTGCCAGTGTGCCATCAAATGCTGCCACTGTGCCCATCAAACGCTGCCATTGTGCCCATCTAATGCTGCCACTGTGCCATCAAATTCTGCCAATGTGCACATTAAATGCTGCCAGTGTGCCCATCAAATGCTGCCAGTGTGCCCATTAAATGCTGCCAGTGTGCCCATCATATGCTGCCAGTGTCCCCGTCAAATGCTGCCACTGTGCCATCAAATGCTGCCACTGTTCCCATCAAACACTGCCACTGTGCCATCAAATGCTGCCACTGTTCCCATCAAACACTGCCACTGTGCCATCAAATTCTGCCAGTGTGCACATCAAATGCTGCCAGTGTGCCATCAAATGCTGCCACTGTTCCCATCAAACGCTGCCACTGTGCCCATCAAATGCTGCCAATGTGCCATCAAATGCTGCCAATGTGCCCATTAAATGCTGCCAATGTGCCCATCAAATGCTGTCAGGGTGCCCATTGAATGCTGCCAGTGTGCCCATCATATGCTGCCAGTGTGCCCATCAAATGCTGCCAGTGTGCCCATGAAATACTGCCAGTGTACCCATTATATGCTGCCACTGTGCCCATCAAATGCTGCCACTGTGCCATCAAATGCTGCCAATATGCTCATTAAATGCTGCCAGTCTGCCCATCAAATGCTGCCAGTGTGTCCATCAAATGCTGCCAGTATGCCCATCAAATGCTGCCAGTGTGCCCGTCAAATGCTGCCACTGTGCCATCAAATGCTGCCACTGTGCCCATTAAACACTGCCACTGTGCCATCAAATGCTGCCACTGTGCCCATCAAACACTGCCACTGTGCCATCAAATTCTGCCAGTGTGCCCATCAAATGCTGCCAGTGTGCCCGTCAAATGCTGCCACTGTGCCATCAAATGCTGCCACTGTGCCCATTAAACACTGCCACTGTGCCATCAAATGCTGCCACTGTTCCCATCAAACGCTGCCACTGTGACCATCAAACATTGCCAGTGTGCCCATCAAATGCTGCCACTGTGCCATCAAATGCTGCTACTGTGCCCATCAAACGCTGCCAATGTGCCATCAAATGCTGCCAATGTGCCCATCAAATGCTGCCAGTGTGCCCATCAAATGCTGCCAGTGTGCCCATAATATGCTGCCACTGTGCCATCAAATGCTGAAATTGTGCCCATCAAATGCTGCCACTTGTGCCCATCAAATGCTGTCATTGTGCCCATAAAACGCTTCCACTGTGCCCATCAAATGCTGCCAACGTGCCATCAAATGCTGCCAATGTGCCCATTAAACGCTGCCAATGTGCCCATCAAATGCTGCCAGTGTGCCCATTGAATGCTGCCAGTGTGCCCATCATATGCTGCCAGTGTGCCCATCAAAAGTTGCCAGTATGCCCATCAAATGCTGCCAGTGTGCCCATCAAATGCTGCCACTGTGCCCATCAAACACTGCCACTGTGCCATCAAATGCTGCCACTGTGCCCATGAAATACTGCCAGTGTACCTATCATATGCTGCCACTGTGCCCATCAAATGCTGCCACTGTGCCATCAAATTCTGACAATATGCTCAGTAAATGCTGCCATTGTACCCATCAAATGCTGCCAGTGTGCCCATTAAATGCTGCCAGTGTACCCATCATATGCTACCACTGTGCCCATTAAATGCTGCCACTGTTCCCATCAAATGCTGCCAATGTGCCCATCAAACGCTGCCAGTGTGCCATCAAATGCTGCCACTGTGCCCATCAAACGCTGCCATTGTGCCCATCTAATGCTGCCACTGTGCCATCAAATTCTGCCAATGTGCACATTAAATGCTGCCAGTGTGCCCATCAAATGCTGCCAGTGTGCCCATTAAATGCTGCCAGTGTTCCCACCATATGCTGCCAGTGTGCCCTTTAAACTCTGCCAGTGTGCCCATTAAATGCTGCCAGTGTGCCCATCAAACGCTGCCACTGTGCCCATCAAACGCTGCCACTGTGCCCTCAATTGCTGCCACTGTGCCCATCAAATGCAGAAACTGTGCATAACGCTGCCACTGTGCCCATCAAATGCTGCCACTGTGCCCATCAAACGCTGCCACTGTGCCTATCAAACACAGCCAGTGTGCCAAATGCTGCCACTGTGCCCATTAATTGCCGCCAGTGTACCCATCATATGCTGCCACTGTGCCCATCAAATTCTGCCAGTATGCCCATCAAATACTACAACTGTGCCTAATGCTGCCACTGTGCCCATTAAATGCTGCCACTGTGCCCATCAAATGCTGCCACTGTGCCCATCAAACACAGCCACTGTGCCAAATGCTGCCACTGTGCCCATTAATTGCCGCCAGTGTACCCATCATATGCTGCCACTGTGCCCATCAAATTCTGCCAGTATGCCCATCAAATGCTGCCAGTGTGCCCGTCAAATGCTGCCACTGTGCCATCAAATGCTGCCACTGTGCCACCAAACGCTTCCACTGTGCCATCAAATGCTGCCACTATGCCCATCAAACACTGCCACTGTGCCATCAAATGCTGCCAGTGTGCCCATCAAACGCTGCCAGTGTGCTCATCAAATGCTGCCAGTGTGCCCATAATATGCTGCCACTGTGCCATCAAATGCTCCCACTGTGCCCATCAAACGCTGCCACTGTGACCATCAAATGCTGCCAGTGTGCCCATCAAATGCTGCCACTGTGCCATCAAATGCTGCCACTGTGCCCATCAAACGCTGCCACTGTGCCATAAAATGCTGCCAGTGTGCCCATCAAATGCTGCCAGTGTGCCCATCAAATGCTGCCAGTGTGCCCATAATATGCTTTCACTGTGCCATCAAATGTTGCAATTGTGCCCATCAAATGCTGTCACCGTTCCCATCAATTATTGCCACTGTGCCCATAAAACGCTGCCACTGTGCTGATCAAATGCTGCCAATGTGCCATAAAATGCTGCCAATGTGCCCATTAAATGCTGCCAGTGTGCCCATCAAATGCTGTCAGTGTGCCCATTGAATGCTGCCAGTGTGCCCATCATATGCTGCCAGTGTGCCCATCAAATGCTGCCAGTATGCCCATCAAATGCTGCCAGTGTGCCCGTCAAATGCTGCCACTGTGCCCATCAAACACTGCCACTGTGCCATCAAATGCTGCCACTGTGCCCATCAAACAATGCCACTGTGCCATCAAATTCTGCCAGTGTGCCCATGAAATACTGCCAGTGTACCCATCATATGCTGCCACTGTGCCCATCAAATGCTGCCACTGTGCCATCAAATTCTGATAATATGCTCAGTAAATGCTGCCAGTGTGCCCATCAAATGCTGCCAGTGTGCCCATTGAATGCTGCCAGTGTGCCCATCATAAGCTGCCAGTGTGCCCATCAAATGCTGCCAGTGTGCCCAATAAATGCTGCCAGTGTACCCATCATATGCTACCACTGTGCCCATTAAATGCTGCCACTGTTCCCATCAAATGCTGCCAATGTGCCCATCAAACGCTGCCAGTGTGCCCATCAAATGCTGTCAGTGTGCCCATAAAATGCTGCCAGTGTGCCATCAAATGCTGCCACTGTGCCCATCAAACACTGCCATTGTGCCCATCTAATGCTGCCACTGTGCCATCAAATTCTGCCAATGTGCACATTAAATGCTGCCAGTGTGCCCATTAAATGCTGCCAGTGTGCCCATCATATGCTGCCAGTGTGCCCATCAAATTCTGCCAGTGTGCCAATTAAATGCTGCCAGTGTGCCCATTAAATTCTGCCAGTGTACCCAACATATGCTGCCACTGTCCCATCAAATTCTGCCAATGTGCCCATTAAATGCTGCCAGTGTGCCCATCAAATGCTGCCACTGTGCCCATCAAACGCTGCCACTGTGCCCTCAAATGCAGCCACTGTGCCTAACACTGCCACTGTGCCATCAAATGCTGCCAGTGTGCCCATCAAATGCTGCCAGTGTGTCCATAATATGCTGCCACTGTGCCATCAAATGCTCCCACTGTGCTCATCAAACGCTGCCACTGTGACCATCAAATGCTGCCAGTGTGCCCATAAAATGCTGCCACTGTGCCATCAAATGCTGCCACTGTGCCATCAAATGCTGCCACTGTTACCCATCAAACGCTGCCATTGTGCCATAAAATGCTGCCAGTGTGCCCATCAAATGCTGCCAGTGTGCCCATCAAATGCTGCCAGTGTGCCCATAATATGCTTTCACTGTGCCATCAAATGTTTCATTTGTGCCCATCAAATGCTGACACCGTTCCCATGAAATGCTGCCACTGTGCCCATACAACGCTACCAATGTGCTGATAAAATGCTGCCAATGTGCCATAAAATGCTGCCACATGCCCATTAAATGCTGCCAGTGTGCCCATCAAATGCTGTCAGTGTGCCCATTGAATGCTGCCAGTGTGCCCATCATATGCTGCCAGTGTGCCCATCAAATGCTGCCAGTATGCCCATCAAATGCTGCCAGTGTGCCCGTCAAATGCTGCCACTGTGCCATCAAATGCTGCCACTGTGCCCATCAAACACTGCCACTGTGCCATCAAATTCTGCCAGTGTGCACATCAAATGCTGCCAGTGTGCCCATCATATGCTGCCAGTGTGCCCATCAAATGCTGCCAGTGGGCCCAAATTCTGCCAGTGTGCCCATCAAATGCTGTCAATGTGCCATCAAATGCTGCCAATGTGCCCAGTAAATGCTGCCAATGTGCCCATCAAATGCTGTCAGTGTGCCCATTGAATGCTGCCAGTGTGCCCATCATATGCTGCCAGTGTGCCCTTTAAATGCTGCCAGTGTGCCCATGAAATACTGCCAGTGTACCCATCATATGCTGCCACTGTGCCTATCAAATGCTGCCACTGTGCCATCAAATGCTGCCAATATGCTCATTAAATGCTGCCAGTGTGCCCATCAAATGCTGTCAGTGTGCCCATTGAATGCTGCCACTGTGCCCATCAAATGCTGCCAATGTGCCATCAAATGCTGCCAATGTGCCCATCAAATGCTGTCAGTGTGCCCATTGAATGCTGCCAGTGTGCCCATCATATGCTGCCAGTGTGCCCATCATATGCTGCCAGTGTGCCCATCAAATGCTGCCAGTGTGCCCATGAAATACTGCCAGTGTACCCATCATATGCTGCCACTGTGCCCATCAAATGCTGCCACTGTGCCATCAAATGCTACCAATATGCTCAGTAAATGCTGCCAGTGTGCCATCAAATGCTGCCAGTGTGCCCATTGAATGCTGCAGGTGTGCTTATCATAAGCTGCCAGTGTGCCCATCAAATGCTGCCAGTGTGCCCATTAAATGCTGCCAGTGTACCCATCATATGCTACCACTGTGCCCATTAAATGTTGCCACTGTTCCCATCAAATGCTGCCAATGTGCCCATCAAATGCTGCCAGTGTGCCCATCAAATGCTGCCAGTGTGCCCATCAAATGCTGCCAGTGTGCCCATGAAATACTGCCAGTGTACCCATCATATGCTGCCACTGTGCCATCAAATGCTGCCAATATGCTCAGTAAATGCTGTCAGTGTGCCCATCAAATGCTGCCAGTGTGCCCATTGAATGCTGCAGGTGTGCTTATCATAAGCTGCCAGTGTGCCCATCAAATGCTGCCAGTGTGCCCATTAAATGCTGCCAGTGTACCCATCATATGCTACCACTGTGCCCATTAAATGTTGCCACTGTTCCCATCAAATGCTGCCAATGTGCCCATCAAACGCTGCCAGTGTGCCCATCAAATGCTGTCAGTGTGCCCATCAAATGCTGCCAGTGTGCCATCAAATGCTGCCACTGTGCCCATCAAACACTGCCATTGTGCCCATCTAATGCTGCCACTGTGCCATCAAATTCTGCCAATGTGCACATTAAATGCTGCCAATGTGCCCATCAAATGCTGCCAGTGTGCCCATTAAATGCTGCCAGTGTGCCCATCATATGCTGCCAGTGTGCCCAAATTCTGCCAGTGTGCCCATTAAATTCTGACAGTGTGCCCATCATATGCTGCCAGTGTGCCCATCAAATGCTGCCAGTGTGCCCAAATTCTGCCAGTGTGCCGATCAAATGCTGCCAATGTGCCATCAAATGCTGCCAATGTGCCCAGTAAATGCTGCCAATGTGCCCATCAAATGCTGTCAGTGTGCCCATTGAATGCTGCCAGTGTGCCCATCATATGCTGCCAGTGTGCCCTTCAAATGCTGCCAGTGTGCCCATGAAATACTGCCAGTGTACCCATCATATGCTGCCACTGTGCCTATCAAATGCTGCCACTGTGCCATCAAATGCTGCCAATATGCTCATTAAATGCTGCCAGTGTGCCCATCAAATGCTGTCAGTGTGCCCATTGAATGCTGCCAGTGTGCCCATCATATGCTGCCAGTGTGCCCATCAAAAGCTGCCAGTGTGCTCATTAAATGCTGCCAGTGTACCCATCATATTCTACCACTGTGCCCATTAAATGCTGCCACTGTTCCCATCAAATGCTGCCAATGAGCCCATCAAACGCTGCCAGTGTGCCCATCAAATGCTGTCAGTGTGCCCATCAAATGCTGCCAGTGTGCCATCAAATGCTGCCACTGTGCCCATCAAACGCTGCCATTGTGCCCATCTAATGCTGCCATTGTGCCATAAAATTCTGCCAATGTGCACATTAAATGCTGCCAGTGTGCCCATCAAATGCTGCCAGTGTGCCCATTAAATGCTGACAGTGTGCCCATCATATGCTGCCAGTGTGCCCATCATACTCTGCCAGTGTGCCCATAAAATGCTGCCAGTGTGCCCATCAAATGCTGCCAGTGTGCCCATTGAATGCTGCCAGTGTGCCCATCATAAGCTGCCAGTGTGCCCATAAAATGCTGCCAGTGTGCCCATTAAATGCTGCCAGTGTACCCATCATATGCTACCACTGTGCCCATTAAATGCTGCCACTGTTCCCATCAAATGCTGCCAATGTGCCCATCAAACACTGCCAGTGTGCCCATCAAATGCTGTCAGTGTGCCCATCAAATGCTGCCAGTGTGCCATCAAATGCTGCCACTGTGCCCATCAAACGCTGCCATTGTGCCCATCTAATGCTGCCACTGTGCCATCAAATTCTGCCAATGTGCACATTAAATGCTGCCAGTGTGCCCATCAAATGCTGCCAATGTGCCCATTAAATGCTGCCAGTGTGCCCATCATATGCTGCCAGTGTCCCCGTCAAATGCTGCCACTGTGCCATCAAATGCTGCCACTGTGCCCATCAAACACTGCCACTGTGCCATCAAATGCTGCCACTGTTCCCATCAAACACTGCCACTGTGCCATCAAATTCTGCCAGTGTGCACATCAAATGCTGCCAGTGTGCCATCAAATGCTGCCACTGTTCCCATCAAACGCTGCCACTGTGCCCATCAAATGCTGCCAATGTGCCATCAAATGCTGCCAATGTGCCCATCAAATGCTGTCAGGGTGCCCATTGAATGCTGCCAGTGTGCCCATCATATGCTGCCAGTGTGCCCATCAAATGCTGCCAGTGTGCCCATGAAATACTGCCAGTGTACCCATTATATGCTGCCACTGTGCCCATCAAATGCTGCCACTGTGCCATCAAATGCTGCCAATATGCTCATTAAATGCTGCCAGTCTGCCCATCAAATGCTGCCAGTGTGTCCATCAAATGCTGCCAGTATGCCCATCAAATGCTGCCAGTGTGCCCGTCAAATGCTGCCACTGTGCCATCAAATGCTGCCACTGTGCCCATTAAACACTGCCACTGTGCCATCAATGCTGCCACTGTGCCCATCAAACACTGCCACTGTGCCATCAAATTCTGCCAGTGTGCCCATCAAATGCTGCCAGTGTGCCCGTCAAATGCTGCCACTGTGCCATCAAATGCTGCCACTGTGCCCATTAAACACTGCCACTGTGCCATCAAATGCTGCCACTGTTCCCATCAAACGCTGCCACTGTGACCATCAAACATTGCCAGTGTGCCCATCAAATGCTGCCACTGTGCCATCAAATGCTGCTACTGTGCCCATCAAACGCTGCCAATGTGCCATCAAATGCTGCCAATGTGCCCATCAAATGCTGCCAGTGTGCCCATCAAATGCTGCCAGTGTGCCCATAATATGCTGCCACTGTGCCATCAAATGCTGCCATTGTGCCCATCAAATGCTGCCACTGTGCCCATCAAATGCTGTCATTGTGCCCATAAAACGCTTCCACTGTGCCCATCAAATGCTGCCAACGTGCCATCAAATGCTGCCAATGTGCCCATTAAACGCTGCCAATGTGCCCATCAAATGCTGCCAGTGTGCCCATTGAATGCTGCCAGTGTGCCCATCATATGCTGCCAGTGTGCCCATCAAATGTTGCCAGTATGCCCATCAAATGCTGCCAGCGTGCCCGTCAAATGCTGCCACTGTGCCCATCAAACACTGCCACTGTGCCATCAAATGCTGCCACTGTGCCCATGAAATACTGCCAGTGTACCTATCATATGCTGCCACTGTGCCCATCAAATGCTGCCACTGTGCCATCAAATTCTGACAATATGCTCAGTAAATGCTGCCATTGTGCCCATCAAATGCTGCCAGTGTGCCCATTAAATGCTGCCAGTGTACCCATCATATGCTACCACTGTGCCCATTAAATGCTGCCACTGTTCCCATCAAATGCTGCCAATGTGCCCATCAAACGCTGCCAGTGTGCCCATCAAATGCTGTCAGTGTGCCCATCAAATGCTGCCAGGGTGCCATCAAATGCTGCCACTGTGCCCATCAAACGCTGCCATTGTGCCCATCTAATGCTGCCACTGTGCCATCAAATTCTGCCAATGTGCACATTAAATGCTGCCAGTGTGCCCATCAAATGCTGCCAGTGTGCCCATTAAATGCTGCCAGTGTGCCCACCATATGCTGCCAGTGTGCCCTTTAAACTCTGCCAGTGTGCCCATTAAATGCTGCCAGTGTGCCCATCAAACGCTGCCACTGTGCCCTTCAAACGCTGCCACTGTGCCCTCAAATGCTGCCACTGTGCCCATCAAATGCAGAAACTGTGCCTAACGCTGCCACTGTGCCCATCAAATGCTGCCACTGTGCCCATCAAACGCTGCCACTGTGCCTATCAAACACAGCCAGTGTGCCAAATGCTGCCACTGTGCCCATTAATTGCCGCCAGTGTACCCATCATATGCTGCCACTGTGCCCATTAAATTCTGCCAGTATGCCCATCAAATACTACAACTGTGCCTAATGCTGCCACTGTGCCCATTAAATGCTGCCACTGTGCCCATCAAATGCTGCCACTGTGCCCATCAAACACAAGCACTGTGCCAAATGCTGCCACTGTGCCCATTAATTGCCGCCAGTGTACCCATCATATGCTGCCACTGTGCCCATCAAATTCTGCCAGTATGCCCATCAAATGCTGCCAGTGTGCCCGTCAAATGCTGCCACTGTGCCATCAAATGCTGCCACTGTGCCCATAATATGCTTTCACTGTGCCATCAAATGTTGCAATTGTGCCCATCAAATGCTGTCACCGTTCCCATCAAATATTGCCACTGTGCCCATAAAACGCTGCCACTGTGCTGATCAAATGCTGCCAATGTGCCATAAAATGCTGCCAGTGTGCCCATCAAATGCTGTCAGTGTGCCCATTGAATGCTGCCAGTGTGCCCATCATATGCTGCCAGTGTGCCCATCAAATGCTGCCAGTATGCCCATCAAATGCTGCCAGTGTGCCCGTCAAATGCTGCCACTGTGCCCATCAAACACTGCCACTGTGCCATCAAATGCTGCCACTGTGCCCATCAAACAATGCCACTGTGCCATCAAATTCTGCCAGTGTGCCCATGAAATACTGCCAGTGTACCCATCATATGCTGCCGCTGTGCCCATCAAATGCTGCCACTGTGCCATCAAATTCTGACAATATGCTCAGTAAATGCTGCCAGTGTGCCCATCAAATGCTGCCAGTGTGCCCATTGAATGCTGCCAGTGTGCCCATCATAAGCTGCCAGTGTGCCCATCAAATGCTGCCAGTGTGCCCATTAAATGCTGACAGTGTACCCATCATATGCTACCACTGTGCCCATTAAATGCTGCCACTGTTCCCATCAAATGCTGCCAATGTGCCCATCAAACACTGCCACTGTGCCATCAAATGCTGCCAGTGTGCCCATCAAACGCTGCCAGTGTGCTCATCAAATGCTGCCAGTGTGCCCATAATATGCTGCCACTGTGCCATCAAATGCTCCCACTGTGCCCATCAAACGCTGCCACTGTGACCATCAAATGCTGCCAGTGTGCCCATCAAATGCTGCCACTGTGCCATCAAATGCTGCCACTGTGCCCATCAAACGCTGCCACTGTGCCATAAAATGCTGCCAGTGTGCCCATCAAATGCTGCCAGTGTGCCCATCAAATGCTGCCAGTGTGCCCATAATATGCTTTCACTGTGCCATCAAATGTTGCAATTGTGCCCATCAAATGCTGTCACCGTTCCCATCAAATATTGCCACTGTGCCCATAAAACGCTGCCACTGTGCTGATCAAATGCTGCCAATGTGCCATAAAATGCTGCCAATGTGCCCATTAAATGCTGCCAGTGTGCCCATCAAATGCTGTCAGTGTGCCCATTGAATGCTGCCAGTGTGCCCATCATATGCTGCCAGTTTGCCCATCAAATGCTGCCAGTGTGCCCATCAAATGCTGCCAGTGTGCCCGTCAAATGCTGCCACTGTGCCCATCAAACACTGCCACTGTGCCATCAAATGCTGCCACTGTGCCCATCAAACAATGCCACTGTGCCATCAAATTCTGCCAGTGTGCCCATGAAATACTGCCAGTGTACCCATCATATGCTGCCACTGTGCCCATCAAATGCTGCCACTGTGCCATCAAATTCTGACAATATGCTCAGTAAATGCTGCCAGTGTGCCCATCAAATGCTGCCAGTGTGCCCATTGAATGCTGCCAGTGTGCCCATCATAAGCTGCCAGTGTGCCCATCAAATGCTGCCAGTGTGCCCATTAAATGCTGCCAGTGTACCCATCATATGCTACCACTGTGCCCATTAAATGCTGCCACTGTTCCCATCAAATGCTGCCAATGTGCCCATCAAACGCTGCCAGTGTACCCATCAAATGCTGTCAGTGTGCCCATAAAATGCTGCCAGTGTGCCATCAAATGCTGCCACTGTGCCCATCAAACACTGCCATTGTGCCCATCTAATGCTGCCACTGTGCCATCAAATTCTGCCAATGTGCACATTAAATGCTGCCAGTGTGCCCATTAAATGCTGCCAGTGTGCCCATCATATGCTGCCAGTGTGCCCATCAAATTCTGCCAGTGTGCCAATTGAATGCTGCCAATGTGCCCATTAAATTCTGCCAGTGTACCCAACATATGCTGCCACTGTCCCATCAAATTCTGCCAATGTGCCCATTAAATGCTGCCAGTGTGCCCATCAAATGCTGCCACTGTGCCCATCAAACGCTGCCACTGTGCCCTCAAATGCAGCCACTGTGCCTAACACTGCCACTGTGCCATCAAATGCTGCCAGTGTGCCCATCAAATGCTGCCAGTGTGCCCATAAAATGCTGCCACTGTGCCATCAAATGCTCCCACTGTGCCCATCAAACGCTGCCACTGTGACCATCAAATGCTGCCAGTGTGCCCATAAAATGCTGCCACTGTGCCATCAAATGCTGCCACTGTACCCATCAAATGCTGCCATTGTGCCATAAAATGCTGCCAGTGTGCCCATCAAATGCTGCCAGTGTGCCCATCAAATGCTGCCAGTGTGCCCATAATATGCTTTCACTGTGCCATCAAATGTTTCATTTGTGCCCATCAAATGCTGACACCGTTCCCATCAAATGCTGCCACTGTGCCCATAAAACGCTACCAATGTGCTGATCAAATGCTGCCAATGTGCCATAAAATGCTGCCACATGCCCATTAAATGCTGCCAGTGTGCCCATCAAATGCTGTCAGTGTGCCCATTGAATGCTGCCAGTGTGCCCATCATATGCTGCCAGTGTGCCCATCAAATGCTGCCAGTATGCCCATCAAATGCTGCCAGTGTGCCCGTCAAATGCTGCCACTGTGCCATCAAATGCTGCCACTGTGCCCATCAAACACTGCCACTGTGCCATCAAATTCTGCCAATGTGCACATCAAATGCTGCCAGTGTGCCCATTGAATGCTGCCAGTGTGCCCATCATAAGCTGCCAGTGTGCCCATCAAATTCTGCCAGTGTGCCCATTAAATGCTGCCAGTGTACCCATCATATTCTACCACTGTGCCCATTAAATGCTGCCACTGTTCCCATCAAATGCTGCCAATGAGCCCATCAAACGCTGCCAGTGTGCCCATCAAATGCTGTCAGTGTGCCCATCAAATGCTGCCAGTGTGCCATCAAATGCTGCCACTGTGCCCATCAAACGCTGCCATTGTGCCCATCTAATGCTGCCATTGTGCCATAAAATTCTGCCAATGTGCACATTAAATGCTGCCAGTGTGCCCATCAAATGCTGCCAGTGTGCCCATTAAATGCTGACAGTGTGCCCATCATATGCTGCCAGTGTGCCCATCATACTCTGCCAGTGTGCCCATAAAATGCTGCCAGTGTGCCCATCAAATGCTGCCAGTGTGCCCATTGAATGCTGCCAGTGTGCCCATCATAAGCTGCCAGTGTGCCCATAAAATGCTGCCAGTGTGCCCATTAAATGCTGCCAGTGTACCCATCATATGCTACCACTGTGCCCATTAAATGCTGCCACTGTTCCCATCAAATGCTGCCAATGTGCCCATCAAACACTGCCAGTGTGCCCATCAAATGCTGTCAGTGTGCCCATCAAATGCTGCCAGTGTGCCATCAAATGCTGCCACTGTGCCCATCAAACGCTGCCATTGTGCCCATCTAATGCTGCCACTGTGCCATCAAATTCTGCCAATGTGCACATTAAATGCTGCCAGTGTGCCCATCAAATGCTGCCAATGTGCCCATTAAATGCTGCCAGTGTGCCCATCATATGCTGCCAGTGTCCCCGTCAAATGCTGCCACTGTGCCATCAAATGCTGCCACTGTGCCCATCAAACACTGCCACTGTGCCATCAAATGCTGCCACTGTTCCCATCAAACACTGCCACTGTGCCATCAAATTCTGCCAGTGTGCACATCAAATGCTGCCAGTGTGCCATCAAATGCTGCCACTGTTCCCATCAAACGCTGCCACTGTGCCCATCAAATGCTGCCAATGTGCCATCAAATGCTGCCAATGTGCCCATCAAATGCTGTCAGGGTGCCCATTGAATGCTGCCAGTGTGCCCATCATATGCTGCCAGTGTGCCCATCAAATGCTGCCAGTGTGCCCATGAAATACTGCCAGTGTACCCATTATATGCTGCCACTGTGCCCATCAAATGCTGCCACTGTGCCATCAAATGCTGCCAATATGCTCATTAAATGCTGCCAGTCTGCCCATCAAATGCTGCCAGTGTGTCCATCAAATGCTGCCAGTATGCCCATCAAATGCTGCCAGTGTGCCCGTCAAATGCTGCCACTGTGCCATCAAATGCTGCCACTGTGCCCATTAAACACTGCCACTGTGCCATCAATGCTGCCACTGTGCCCATCAAACACTGCCACTGTGCCATCAAATTCTGCCAGTGTGCCCATCAAATGCTGCCAGTGTGCCCGTCAAATGCTGCCACTGTGCCATCAAATGCTGCCACTGTGCCCATTAAACACTGCCACTGTGCCATCAAATGCTGCCACTGTTCCCATCAAACGCTGCCACTGTGACCATCAAACATTGCCAGTGTGCCCATCAAATGCTGCCACTGTGCCATCAAATGCTGCTACTGTGCCCATCAAACGCTGCCAATGTGCCATCAAATGCTGCCAATGTGCCCATCAAATGCTGCCAGTGTGCCCATCAAATGCTGCCAGTGTGCCCATAATATGCTGCCACTGTGCCATCAAATGCTGCCATTGTGCCCATCAAATGCTGCCACTGTGCCCATCAAATGCTGTCATTGTGCCCATAAAACGCTTCCACTGTGCCCATCAAATGCTGCCAACGTGCCATCAAATGCTGCCAATGTGCCCATTAAACGCTGCCAATGTGCCCATCAAATGCTGCCAGTGTGCCCATTGAATGCTGCCAGTGTGCCCATCATATGCTGCCAGTGTGCCCATCAAATGTTGCCAGTATGCCCATCAAATGCTGCCAGCGTGCCCGTCAAATGCTGCCACTGTGCCCATCAAACACTGCCACTGTGCCATCAAATGCTGCCACTGTGCCCATGAAATACTGCCAGTGTACCTATCATATGCTGCCACTGTGCCCATCAAATGCTGCCACTGTGCCATCAAATTCTGACAATATGCTCAGTAAATGCTGCCATTGTGCCCATCAAATGCTGCCAGTGTGCCCATTAAATGCTGCCAGTGTACCCATCATATGCTACCACTGTGCCCATTAAATGCTGCCACTGTTCCCATCAAATGCTGCCAATGTGCCCATCAAACGCTGCCAGTGTGCCCATCAAATGCTGTCAGTGTGCCCATCAAATGCTGCCAGGGTGCCATCAAATGCTGCCACTGTGCCCATCAAACGCTGCCATTGTGCCCATCTAATGCTGCCACTGTGCCATCAAATTCTGCCAATGTGCACATTAAATGCTGCCAGTGTGCCCATCAAATGCTGCCAGTGTGCCCATTAAATGCTGCCAGTGTGCCCACCATATGCTGCCAGTGTGCCCTTTAAACTCTGCCAGTGTGCCCATTAAATGCTGCCAGTGTGCCCATCAAACGCTGCCACTGTGCCCTTCAAACGCTGCCACTGTGCCCTCAAATGCTGCCACTGTGCCCATCAAATGCAGAAACTGTGCCTAACGCTGCCACTGTGCCCATCAAATGCTGCCACTGTGCCCATCAAACGCTGCCACTGTGCCTATCAAACACAGCCAGTGTGCCAAATGCTGCCACTGTGCCCATTAATTGCCGCCAGTGTACCCATCATATGCTGCCACTGTGCCCATTAAATTCTGCCAGTATGCCCATCAAATACTACAACTGTGCCTAATGCTGCCACTGTGCCCATTAAATGCTGCCACTGTGCCCATCAAATGCTGCCACTGTGCCCATCAAACACAAGCACTGTGCCAAATGCTGCCACTGTGCCCATTAATTGCCGCCAGTGTACCCATCATATGCTGCCACTGTGCCCATCAAATTCTGCCAGTATGCCCATCAAATGCTGCCAGTGTGCCCGTCAAATGCTGCCACTGTGCCATCAAATGCTGCCACTGTGCCCATAATATGCTTTCACTGTGCCATCAAATGTTGCAATTGTGCCCATCAAATGCTGTCACCGTTCCCATCAAATATTGCCACTGTGCCCATAAAACGCTGCCACTGTGCTGATCAAATGCTGCCAATGTGCCATAAAATGCTGCCAGTGTGCCCATCAAATGCTGTCAGTGTGCCCATTGAATGCTGCCAGTGTGCCCATCATATGCTGCCAGTGTGCCCATCAAATGCTGCCAGTATGCCCATCAAATGCTGCCAGTGTGCCCGTCAAATGCTGCCACTGTGCCCATCAAACACTGCCACTGTGCCATCAAATGCTGCCACTGTGCCCATCAAACAATGCCACTGTGCCATCAAATTCTGCCAGTGTGCCCATGAAATACTGCCAGTGTACCCATCATATGCTGCCACTGTGCCCATCAAATGCTGCCACTGTGCCATCAAATTCTGACAATATGCTCAGTAAATGCTGCCAGTGTGCCCATCAAATGCTGCCAGTGTGCCCATTGAATGCTGCCAGTGTGCCCATCATAAGCTGCCAGTGTGCCCATCAAATGCTGCCAGTGTGCCCATTAAATGCTGACAGTGTACCCATCATATGCTACCACTGTGCCCATTAAATGCTGCCACTGTTCCCATCAAATGCTGCCAATGTGCCCATCAAACACTGCCACTGTGCCATCAAATGCTGCCAGTGTGCCCATCAAACGCTGCCAGTGTGCTCATCAAATGCTGCCAGTGTGCCCATAATATGCTGCCACTGTGCCATCAAATGCTCCCACTGTGCCCATCAAACGCTGCCACTGTGACCATCAAATGCTGCCAGTGTGACCATCAAATGCTGCCACTGTGCCATCAAATGCTGCCACTGTGCCCATCAAACGCTGCCACTGTGCCATAAAATGCTGCCAGTGTGCCCATCAAATGCTGCCAGTGTGCCCATCAAATGCTGCCAGTGTGCCCATAATATGCTTTCACTGTGCCATCAAATGTTGCAATTGTGCCCATCAAATGCTGTCACCGTTCCCATCAAATATTGCCACTGTGCCCATAAAACGCTGCCACTGTGCTGATCAAATGCTGCCAATGTGCCATAAAATGCTGCCAATGTGCGCATTAAATGCTGCCAGTGTGCCCATCAAATGCTGTCAGTGTGCCCATTGAATGCTGCCAGTGTGCCCATCATATGCTGCCAGTTTGCCCATCAAATGCTGCCAGTATGCCCATCAAATGCTGCCAGTGTGCCCGTCAAATGCTGCCACTGTGCCCATCAAACACTGCCACTGTGCCATCAAATGCTGCCACTGTGCCCATCAAACAATGCCACTGTGCCATCAAATTCTGCCAGTGTGCCCATGAAATACTGCCAGTGTACCCATCATATGCTGCCACTGTGCCCATCAAATGCTGCCACTGTGCCATCAAATTCTGACAATATGCTCAGTAAATGCTGCCAGTGTGCCCATCAAATGCTGCCAGTGTGCCCATTGAATGCTGCCAGTGTGCCCATCATAAGCTGCCAGTGTGCCCATCAAATGCTGCCAGTGTGCCCATTAAATGCTGCCAGTGTACCCATCATATGCTACCACTGTGCCCATTAAATGCTGCCACTGTTCCCATCAAATGCTGCCAATGTGCCCATCAAACGCTGCCAGTGTACCCATCAAATGCTGTCAGTGTGCCCATAAAATGCTGCCAGTGTGCCATCAAATGCTGCCACTGTGCCCATCAAACACTGCCATTGTGCCCATCTAATGCTGCCACTGTGCCATCAAATTCTGCCAATGTGCACATTAAATGCTGCCAGTGTGCCCATTAAATGCTGCCAGTGTGCCCATCATATGCTGCCAGTGTGCCCATCAAATTCTGCCAGTGTGCCAATTGAATGCTGCCAATGTGCCCATTAAATTCTGCCAGTGTACCCAACATATGCTGCCACTGTCCCATCAAATTCTGCCAATGTGCCCATTAAATGCTGCCAGTGTGCCCATCAAATGCTGCCACTGTGCCCATCAAACGCTGCCACTGTGCCCTCAAATGCAGCCACTGTGCCTAACACTGCCACTGTGCCATCAAATGCTGCCAGTGTGCCCATCAAATGCTGCCAGTGTGCCCATAAAATGCTGCCACTGTGCCATCAAATGCTCCCACTGTGCCCATCAAACGCTGCCACTGTGACCATCAAATGCTGCCAGTGTGCCCATAAAATGCTGCCACTGTGCCATCAAATGCTGCCACTGTACCCATCAAACGCTGCCATTGTGCCATAAAATGCTGCCAGTGTGCCCATCAAATGCTGCCAGTGTGCCCATCAAATGCTGCCAGTGTGCCCATAATATGCTTTCACTGTGCCATCAAATGTTTCATTTGTGCCCATCAAATGCTGACACCGTTCCCATCAAATGCTGCCACTGTGCCCATAAAACGCTACCAATGTGCTGATCAAATGCTGCCAATGTGCCATAAAATGCTGCCACATGCCCATTAAATGCTGCCAGTGTGCCCATCAAATGCTGTCAGTGTGCCCATTGAATGCTGCCAGTGTGCCCATCATATGCTGCCAGTGTGCCCATCAAATGCTGCCAGTATGCCCATCAAATGCTGCCAGTGTGCCCGTCAAATGCTGCCACTGTGCCATCAAATGCTGCCACTGTGCCCATCAAACACTGCCACTGTGCCATCAAATTCTGCCAGTGTGCACATCAAATGCTGCCAGTGTGCCCATAATATGCTGCCACTGTGCTATCAGATGCTGCCACTGTTCCCATCAAACGCTGCCACTGTGACCATCAAACGTTGCCAGTGTGCCCATCAAATGCTGCCACTGTGCCATTAAATGCTGCTACTGTGCCCATCAAACGCTGCCAATGTGCCATCAAATGTTGCCAATGTGCCCATCAAATGCTGCCAGTGTGCCCATAATATGCTGCCACTGTGCCATCAAATGCTGCCATTGTGCCCATAAAACGCTTCCACTGTGCCCATCAAATGCTGCCAATGTGCCCATCAAATGCTGTCAGTGTGCCCATTGAATGCTGCCAGTGTGCCCATCATATGCTGCCAGTGTACCCATCATATGCTGCCACTGTGCCCATCAAATGCTGCCACTGTGCCATCAAATGCTGTCAATATGCTCATTAAATGCTGCCAGTGTGCCCATCAAATGCTGCCAGTGTGCCCATTGAATGCTGCCAGTGTGCCCATCATAAGCTGCCAGTGTGCCCATCAAATGCTGCCAGTGTGCCCATTAAATGCTGCCAGTGTACCCATCATATGCTACCACTGTGCCCATTAAATGCTGCCACTGTTCCCATCAAATGCTGCCAATGTGCCCATCAAACGCTGCCAGTGTGCCCATCAAATGCTTTCATTGTGCCCATCAAATGCTGCCAGTGTGCCATCAAATGCTGCCACTGTGCCCATCAAATGCTGCCATTGTGCCCATCTAATGCTGCCACTGTGCCATCAAATTCTGCCAATGTGCACATTAAATGCTACCAGTGTGCCCATTAAATGCTGCCAGTGTGCCCATTAAATGCTGCCAGTGTGCCCATCATGTGCTGCCAGTGTGCCCATTAAATTCTGCCAGTGTGCTCATTAAATGCTGCCAGTGTGCCCATTAAATTCTGCCAGTGTACCCAACATATGCTGCCACTGTCCCATCAAATGCTGCCACTGTGCCATCAAACGCTTCCACTGTGCCATCAAATGCTGCCACTATGCCCATCAAACACTGCCACTGTGCCATCAAATGCTGCCAGTGTGCCCATCAAACGCTGCCAGTTTGCCCATCAGATGCTGCCAGTGTGCCCATAATATGCTGCCACTGTGCCATCAAATGCTCCCACTGTGCCCATCAAATGCTGCCACTATGACCATCAAATGCTGCCAGTGTGCCCATCAAATGCTGCCACTGTGCCATCAAATGCTGCCACTGTGCCCATCAAACGCTTCCACTGTGCCATAAAATGCTGCCAGTGTGCCCATCAAATGCTGCCAGTGTGCCCATCAAATGCTGCCAGTGTGCCCATAATATGATTTCACTGTGCCATCAAATGTTGCAATTATGCCCATCAACTGCTGCCACCATTCCCATCAAATGCTGCCACTGTGCCCATAAAATGCTTTCAATGTGCCGATCAAATGCTGCCAATGTGCCATAAAATGCTGCCACGTGCCCATTAAATGCTGCCAGTGTGCCCATCAAATGCTGTCAGTGTGCCCATTGAATGCTGCCAGTGTGCCCATCATATGCTGCCAGTGTGCCCATCAAATGCTGCCAGTATGCCCATCAAATGCTGCCAGTGTGCCCGTAAAATGCTGCCACTGTGCCATCAAATGCTGCCACTGTGCCCATCAAACACTGCCACTGTGCCATCAAATGCTGCCACTGTGCCCATCAAACACTGCCACTGTGCCATCAAATTCTGTCAGTGTGCCCATGAAATACTGCCAGTGTACCCATCATATGCTGCCACTGTGCCCATCAAATGCTGCCACTGTGCCATCAAATTCTGACAATATGCTCAGTAAATGCTGCCATTGTGCCCATCAAATGCTGCCAGTGTGCCCATTAAATGCTGCCAGTGTACCCATCATATGCTACCATTTTGCCCATTAAATGCTTCCACTGTTCCCATCAAATGCTGCCAATGTGCCCATCAAACGCTGCCAGTGTGCCCATCAAATGCTGTCAGTGTGCCCATCAAATGCTGCCAGTGTGCCATCAAATGCTGTCAGTGTGCCCACCATATGCTGCCAGTGTGCCCTTTAAACTCTGACAGTGTGCCCATTAAATGCTGCCAGTGTGCCCATTAAATGCTGCCAGTGTACCCAACATTTGCTGCCACTGTCCCATCAAATTCTGCCAATGTGCCCATTAAATGCTGCCAGTGTGCCCATCAAATGCTGCCAGTGTGCCCATCAAACGCTGCCACTGTGCCCATCAAACGCTTCCACTGTGCCCTCAAATGCTGCCACTGTGCCCATCAAATGCAGAAACTGTGCCTAACGCTGCCACTGTGCCATCAAATGCTGCCACTGTGCCCATCAAACACTGCCACTGTGCCCATCAAACACAGCCAGTGTGCCAAATGCTGCCACTGTGCCCATTAATTGCCGCCAGTGTACCCATCATATGCTGCCACTGTGCCCATCAAATTCTGCCAGTATGCCCATGAAATACTGCAACTGTGCCTAATGCTGCCACTGTGCCCATTAAATGCTGCCACTGTGCCCATCAAACGCTGCCACTGTGCCCATCAAACACAGCCACTGTGCCAAATGCTGCCACTGTGCCCATTAATTGCCGCCAGTGTACCCATCATATGCTGCCACTGTGCCCATCAAATTCTGCCAGTATGCCCATCAAATGCTGCCAGTGTGCCCGTCAAATGCTGCCACTGTGCCATCAAATGCTGCCACTGTGCCATCAAACTCTTCCACTGTGCCATCAAATTCTGCCACTATGCCCATCAAACACTGCCACTGTGCCATCAAATGCTGCCAGTGTGCCCATCAAACGCTGCCAGTGTGCTCATCAAATGCTGCCAGTGTGCCCATAATATGCTGCCACTGTGCCATCAAATGCTCCCACTGTGCCCATCAAACGCTGCCACTGTGACCATCAAATGCTGCCAGTGTGCCCATCAAATGCTGCCACTGTGCCATCAAATGCTGCCACTGTGCCCATCAAATGCTGCCACTGTGCCATAAAATGCTGCCAGTGTGCCCATCAAAAGCTGCCAGTGTGCCCATCAAATGCTGCCAGTGTGCCCACAATATGCTTTCACTGTGCCATCAAATGTTGCAATTGTGCCCATCAAATGCTGTCACCGTTCCCATCAAATATTGCCACTGTGCCCATAAAATGCTGCCACTGTGCCGATCAAATGCTGCCAATGTGCCATAAAATGCTGCCAATGTGCCCATTAAATGCTGCCAGTGTGCCCATCAAATGCTGTCAATGTGCCCATTGAATGCTGCCAGTGTGCCCATCATATGCTGCCAGTGTGCCCATCAAATGCTGCCAGTATGCCCATCAAATGCTGCCAGTGTGCCCGTCAAATGCTGCCACTGTGCCCATCAAACACTGCCACTGTGCCATCAAATGCTGCCACTGTGCCCATCAAACACTGCCACTGTGCCATCAAATTCTGCCAGTGTGCCCATGAAATACTGCCAGTGTACCCATCATATGCTGCCACTGTGCCCATCAAATGCTGCCACTGTGCCATCAAATTCTGACAATATGCTCAGTAAATGCTGCCATTGTGCCCATCAAATGCTGCCAGTGTGCCCATTAAATGCTGCCAGTGTACCCATCATATGCTACCACTGTGCCCATTAAAAGCTGCCACTGTTCCCATCAAATGCTGCCAATGTGCCCATCAAACGCTGCCAGTGTGCCCATCAAATGCTGTCAGTGTGCCCATCAAATGCTGCCAGTGTGCCATCAAATGCTGCCACTGTGCCCATCAAACACTGCCATTGTGCCCATCTAATGCTGCCACTGTGCCATCAAATTCTGCCAATGTGCACATTAAATGCTGCCAGTGTGCCCATCAAATGCTGCCAGTGTGCCCATTAAATGCTGCCAGTGTGCCCACCATATGCTGCCAGTGTGCCCTTTAAACTCTGCCAGTGTGCCCATTAAATGCTGCCAGTGTGCCCATTAAATGCTGCCAGTGTACCCAACATTTGCTGCCACTGTCCCATCAAATTCTGCCAATGTGCCCATTAAATGCTGCCAGTGCGCCCATCAAATGCTGCCAGTGTGCCCATCAAACGCTGCCACTGTGCCCATCAAACGCTGCCACTGTGCCCTCAAATGCTGCCACTGTGCCCATCAAATGCAGAAACTGTGCCTAACGCTGCCACTGTGCCCATCAAATGCTGCCACTGTGCCCATCAAACGCTGCCACTGTGCCCTTCAAACACAGCCAGTGTGCCAAATGCTGCCACTGTGCCCATTAATTGCCGCCAGTGTACCCATCATATGCTGCCACTGTGCCCATCAAATTCTGCCAGAATGCCCATCAAATTCTGCAACTGTGCCTAATGCTGCCACTGTGCCCATTAAATGCTGCCACTGTGCCCATCAAATGCTGCCAATGTGCCCATCAAACACAGCCACTGTGCCAAATGCTGCCACTGTGCCCATTAATTGCCGCCAGTGTACCCATCATATGCTGCCACTGTGCCCATCAAATTCTGCCAGTATGCCCATCAAATACTGCAACTGTGCCTAATGCTGCCACTGTGCCCATTAAATGCTGCCACTGTGCCCATCAAATGCTGCCACTGTGCCCATCAAACACAGCCACTGTGCCAAATGCTGCCACTGTGCCCATTAATTGCAACCAGTGTACCCATCATATGCTGCCACTGTGCCCATCAAATTCTGCCAGTATGCCCATCAAATGCTGCCACTGTGCCATCAAATGCTGCCACTGTGCCATCAAACGCTTCCACTGTGCCATCAAATGCTGCCACTATGCCCATCAAATACTGCCACTGTGCCATCAAATGCTGCCAGTGTGCCCATCAAACGCTGCCAGTGTGCTCATCAAATGCTGCCAGTGTGCCCATAATATGCTGCCACTGTGCCATCAAACGCTCCCACTGTGCCCATCAAACGCTGCCACTGTGTCCATCAAATGCTGCCAGTGTGCCCATCAAATGCTGCCACTGTGCCATCAAATGCTGCCACTGTGCCCATCAAACGCTGCCACTGTGCCATAAAATGCTGCCAGTGTGCCCATCAAATGCTGCCAGTGTGCCCATCAAATGCTGCCAGTGTGCCCATAATATGCTTTCACTGTGCCATCAAATGTTGCAATTGTGCCCATCAAATGCTGTCACCATTCCCATCAAATATTGCCGCTGTGCCCATAAAACGCTGCCACTGTGCCGATCAAATGCTGCCAATGTGCCATAAAATGCTGCCAATGTGCCCATTAAATGCTGCCAGTGTGCCCATCAAATGCTGTCAGTGTGCCCATCATATGCTGCCAGTGTGCCCATCAAATGCTGCCAGTATGCCCATCAAATGCTGCCAGTGTGCCCGTCAAATGCTG
The DNA here is from genome assembly GCA_029206835.1 of Rana muscosa. Classification (NCBI taxonomy): domain Eukaryota; kingdom Metazoa; phylum Chordata; class Amphibia; order Anura; family Ranidae; genus Rana; species Rana muscosa. Next base: position 1,891 of record JARGYO010001108.1, on the reverse strand, counting down.
CCACTGTGCCCATCAAACACTGCCACTGTGCCATCAAATGCTGCCACTGTGCCCATCAAACACTGCCACTGTGCCATCAAATTCTGCCAGTGTGCCCATGAAATACTGCCAGTGTACCCATCATATGCTGCCACTGTGCCCATCAAATGCTGCCACTGTGCCATCAAATTCTGACAATATGCTCAGTAAATGCTGCCAGTGTGCCCATCAAATGCTGCCAGTGTGCCCATTGAATGCTGCCAGTGTGCCCATCATAAGCTGCCAGTGTGCCCATCAAATGCTGCCAGTGTGCCCATTAAATGCTGCCAGTGTACCCTTCATATGCTACCACTGTGCCCATTAAATGCTGCCACTGTTCCCATCAAATGCTGCCAATGTGCCCATCAAACGCTGCCAGTGTGCCCATCAAATGCTGTCAGTGTGCCCATCAAATGCTGCTGCCAGTGTGCCATCAAATGCTGCCACTGTGCCCATCAAACACTGCCATTGTGCCCATCTAATGCTGCCACTGTGCCATCAAATTCTGCCAATGTGCACATTAATTGCTGCCAGTGTGCCCATTAAATGCTGCCAGTGTGCCCATCATATGCTGCCAGTGTGCCCATCAAATTCTGCCAGTGTGCCAATTAAATGCTGCCAGTGTGCCCATTAAATTCTGCCAGTGTACCCAACATATGCTGCCACTGTCCCATCAAATTCTAGCAATGTGCCCATTAAATGCTGCCAGTGTGCCCATCAAATGCTGCCACTGTGCCCATCAAACGCTGCCACTGTGCCATCAAATGCTCCCACTGTGCCCATCAAACGCTGCCACTGTGACCATCAAATGCTGCCAGTGTGCCCATAAAATGCTGCCACTGTGCCCATCAAATGCTGACACCGTTCCCATCAAATGCTGCCACTGTGCCCATAAAACGCTACCAATGTGCCGATAAAATATTGCCAATGTGCCATAAAATGCTGCCACGTGCCCATTAAATGCTGCCAGTGTGCCCATCAAATGCTGTCAGTGTGCCCATTGAATGCTGCCAGTGTGCCCATCATATGCTGCCAGTGTGCCCATCAAATGCTGCCAGTATACCCATCAAATGCTGCCAGTGTCCCCGTCAAATGCTGCCACTGTGCCATCAAATGCTGCCACTGTGCCCATCAAACACTGCCACTGTGCCATCAAATTCTGCCAGTGTGCACATCAAATGCTGCCAGTGTGCCCATAATATGCTGCCACTGTGCCATCAGATGCTGCCACTGTTCCCATCAAACGCTGCCACTGTGACCATCAAACGTTGCCAGTGTGCCCATCAAATGCTTCCACTGTGCCATTAAATGCTGCTACTGTGCCCATCAAACGCTGCCAATGTGCCATCAAATGTTGCCAATGTGCCCATCAAATGCTGCCAGTGTGCACATCAAATGCTGCCAGTGTGCCCATAATATGCTGCCACTGTGCCATCAAATGCTGCCATTGTGCCCATAAAACGCTTCCACTGTGCCCATCAAATGTTGCCAATGTGCCATCAAATGCTGCCAATGTGCCCATTAAATGCTGTCAATGTGCCGTCAAATGCTGCCAATGTGCCCATTGAATGCTGCCAGTGTGCCCATCATATGCTGCCAGTGTGCCCATCATATGCTGCCAGTGTGCCCATCAAATGCTGCCACTGTGCCCTCAAATGCTGCCACTGTGCCCATCAAATGCAGAAACTGTGCCTAACGCTGCCACTGTGCCCATCAAATGCTGCCACTGTGCCCATCAAACACTGCCACTGTGCCCATCAAACACAGCCAGTGTGCTAAATGCTGCCACTGTGCCCATTAATTGCCACCAGTGTACCCATCATATGCTGCCACTGTGCCCATCAAATTCTGCCAGTATGCCCATCAAATGCTG
>JARGYO010001107.1:0-49208 GCA_029206835.1 Rana muscosa | reverse complement strand
TGATTGGGGGGTGTATTCTGGGCAGTTGATGGGGGGGTGTATTTTGGGCAGTTGATTGGGGGGTGTATTCTGGACAGTAGATGGGGGGTGTATTCTGGCAGTTGATGGGGGGTGTATTCTGGGCAGTTGATGGGGGGGTGTATTCTGGGCAGTTGATTGGGGGGTGTATTCTGGGCAGTTGATTGGGGGTGTATTCTGGGCAGTTGATGGGGGGTGTATTCTGGGCAGTTGATGTGGGGGTGTATTCTGGGCAGTTGATGGGGGGTGTATTCTGGGCAGTTGATGGGGGGTGTATGCTGGGGAGTTGATGGGGGAGGGGGTGTATTCAGGGCTGTTGATGGGGGGGTGTATTCTGGGCAGTTGATGGGGGTGTATTTTGGCAGTTGATTGGGGGGTGTATTCTGGGCAGTTGATGGGGGTGTATTTTGGGCAGTTAATGGGGGGGTGTATTCTGGGCAGTTGATGGGGGGGTGTATTCTGGGCAGTTGATGGGGGGTGTATTTTGGCCAGTTAATTGGGGGGTGTATTCTGGGCAGTTGATGGGGGGTGTATTTTGGGCAGTTGATTGGGGGGTGTATTCTGGGCAGTTGATGGGGGGTGTATTATGGGCAGTTGATGGGGGTGTATTCTGGGCAGTTGATGGTGGGGTGTATTCTGGGCAGTGTATGGGGGGGTGTATTCTGGGCAGTTGATGGGGGGTGTATTCTGGGCAGTTGATGGGGTGTGTAATCTGGGCAGTTGATGGGGGGTGTATTCTGGTCAGTTGATGGGGGGTGTATTGTGGGCAGTTGATGGGGGGTGTATTTTGGGCAGTTGATGGGGGGGTGTATTCTGCGCAGTTGATGGGGGAGGGGGTGTATTCTGGGCAGTTGATGGGGGGTGTATTCTGGGCAGTTGATGGGGGAGGGGGTGTAATCTGGGCAGTTGATGGGGGGGTGTATTCTGGGCAGTTGATGGGGGGGTATATTTTGGGCAGTTGATTGGGGGGTGTATTCTGGGCAGTTGATGGGGGGGTGTATTCTGGGCAGTTGATGGGGGGGTGTATTCTGGGCAGTTGATGGGGGGTGTATTCTGGGCAGTTGATGGGGGGGTATATTTTGGGCAGTTGATTGGGGGGTGTATTCTGGGCAGTTGATGGGGGGGTGTATTCTGGGCAGTTGATGGGGGTGTATTTTGGGCAGTTGATTGGGGGGTGTATTCTGGGCAGTTGATGGGGGTGTATTCTGGGCAGTTGATGGGGGGGTGTATTCTGGGCAGTTGATGGGGGGGTGTATTTTGGGCAGTTGATTGGGGGGTGTATTCTGGGCAGTTGATTGGGGGGTGTATTCTGGGCACTTGATTGGTGGGTGTATTCTGGGCAGTTGATGGGGGGGTGTATTTTGGGCAGTTGATTGGGGGTGTATTCTGGGCAGTAGATGGGGGGGTGTATTCTGGGCAGTTGATGGGGGTGTATTTTGGGCAGTTGATTGGAGGGTGTATTCTGGGCAGTTGATGGGGGGGTGTATTTTGGGCAGTTGATGGGGGGTGTATTTTGGGCAGTTGATTGGGGGGTGTATTCTGGGCAGTTGATGGGGGGTGTATTCTGGGTAGTTGATAGGGGGGTGTATTTTGGGCAGTTGATTGGGGGGTGTATTCTGGGCAGTTGATGGGGGGTGTATTTTGGGCAGTTGATTGGGGGGTGTATTCTGGCAGTTGATGGGGGGTGTATTCTGGGCAGTAGATGGGGGTGTATTCTGGGCAGTTGATGGGGGGTGTATTTTGGGCAGTTGATTGGGGGGTGTATTCTGGGCAGTTGATGGGGGGTGTATTTTGGGCAGTTGATTGGGGGGTGTATTCTGGGCAGTTGATGGGGGGTGTATTCTGGGCAGTTGATGGGGGTGTATTTTGGGCAGTTGATTGGGGGGTGTATTCTGGGCAGTTGATGGGGGGAGTGTATTCTGGGCAGTTGATGGGGGGTGTTTTCTGGGCAGTTGATGGGGGGGTGTATTCTGGGCAGTTGATGGGGGTGTATTCTGGGCAGTTGATGGGGGGGTGTATTCTGGGCAGTTGATGGGGGGGTGTATTCTGGGCAGTTGATGGGGGGTGTATTCTGGGCAGTTGATGGGGGTGTAATCTGGGCAGTTGTTGGGGGGTGTATTCTGGGCAGTTGATGGGGGTGTATTCTGGGCAGTTGATGGGGGAGGGGGTGTATTCTGGGCAGTTGATGGGGGGGGTGTATTCTGGGCAGTTGATGTGGGGGTATATTTTGGGCAGTTGATTGGGGGGTGTATTCTGGGCAGTTGATGGGGGGGTGTATTTTGGGCAGTTGATTGGGGGTGTATTCTGGGCAGTTGATGGGGGGGTGTATTCTCGGCAGTTGATGGGGGGGTGTATTCTGGGCAGTTGATGGGGGTGTGTATTCTGGGCAGTTGATGGGGGGTGTAATCAGGGCAGTTGATGGGGTTTGTATTCTGGGCAGATGATGGGGGGTGTATTCTGGGCAGTTGATGGGGGGGTGTATTCTGGGCAGTTGATGGGGGGGTGTATTCTGGGCAGTTGATGGGGGGTGTATTCTGGGCAGTTGATGGGGGGGTGTATTTTGGGCAGTTGATTGGGGGGTGTATTCTGGGCAGTTGATGGGGGGTGTATTCTGGGCAGTTGATGGGGGGTGTAATCTGGGCAGTTGATGGGGGGGTGTATTCTGGGCAGTTGATGGGGGGAGGTGTATTCTGGGCAGTTGATGGGGGGTGTATTCTGGGCAGTTGATGGGGGGGTGTATTATGGGCAGTTGATGGGGGGTGTATTTTGGGCAGTTGATTGGGGGGTGTATTCTGGGCAGTTGATGGGGGGTGTATTTTGGGCAGTTGATTGGGGGGTGTATTCTGGGCAGTAGATGGGGGGGTGTATTCTGGGCAGTTGATGGGGGGTGTATTTTGGGCAGTTGATTGGGGGGTGTATTCTGGGCAGTTGATGGGGGGTGTATTTGGGGCAATTGATGGGGGGGGTATTTTGGGCAGTTGATTGGGGGGTGTATTCTGGGCAGTTGATGGGGGGGTGTATTCTGGGCAGTTGATTGGGGGGTGTATTCTGGGCAGTTGATGGGGGGTGTATTCTCAGCAGTTGATGGGGGGTGTATTCTGGGCAGTTGATGGGGGGTATATTTTGGGCAGTTGATTGGGGGGTGTATTCTGGGCAGTTGATGGGGGGTGTATTTTGGGCAGTTGATTGGGGGGTGTATTCTGGGCAGATGATGGGGGGTGTATTCTGGGCAGTTGATGGGGGGGGGTATTCTCGGCAGTTGATGGGGGGTGTATTCTGGGCAGTTGATGGGGGTGTATTCTGGGCAGTTGATGGGGGGTGTAATCTGGGCAGTTGATGGGGGGGTGTATTCTGGGCAGTTGATGGGGGGTGTATTCTGGGCAGTTGATGGGGGGGTGTATTCTGGGCAGTTGATGGGGGGTGTATTCTGGGCAGTTGATGGGGGGTGTATTTTGGGCAGTTGATTGGGGGGTGTATTCTGGGCAGTTGATGGGGCTGTATTCTGGGCAGTTGATGGGGGGGTAATCTGGGCAGTTGATGGGGGGGTGTATTCTGGGCAGTTGATGGGGGAGGTGTATTCTGGGCAGTTGATGGGGGGTGTATTCTGGGCAGTTGATGGGGGGGTGTATTATGGGCAGTTGATGGGGGGGTGTATTTTGGGCAGTTGATTGGGGGTGTATTCTGGGCAGTTGATGGGGGGGTGTATTTTGGGCAGTTGATTGGGGGGTGTATTCTGGACAGTAGATGGGGGGGTGTATTCTGGGCAGTTGATGGGGGGTGTATTCTGGGCAGTTGATGGGGGGGTGTATTCTGGGCAGTTGATTGGGGGGTGTATTCTGGGCAGTTGATTGGGGGTGTATTCTGGGCAGTTGATGGGGGGGTGTATTCTGGGAAGTTGATGGGGGGTGTATTCTGGGCAGTTGATGGGGGGGTGTATTCTGGGCAGTTGATGGGGGGTGTATTCTGGGCAGTTGATGGGGGTGTAATCTGGGCAGTTGATGGGGGGTGTATTCTGGGCAGTTGATGGGGGGTGTATGCTGGGGAGTTGATGGGGGAGGGGGTGTATTCAGGGCAGTTGATGGGGGGTGTATTCTGGGCAGTTGATGGCGGTGTATTTTGGGCAGTTGATTGGGGGGTGTATTCTGGGCAGTTGATGGGGGTGTATTTTGGGCAGTTAATGGGGGGGTGTATTCTGGGCAGTTGATGGGGGGGTGTATTCTGGGCAGTTGATGGGGGGTGTATTTTGGCCAGTTAATTGGGGGGTGTATTCTGGGCAGTTGATGGGGGGTGTATTTTGGGCAGTTGATTGGGGGGTGTATTCTGGGCAGTTGATGGGGGGGTGTATTCTGGGCAGTTGATGGGGGGTGTATTCTGGGCAGTTGATGGTGGGGTGTATTCTGGGCAGTGTATGGGGGGGTGTATTCTGGGCAGTTGATGGGGGGGTGTATTCTGGGCAGTTGATGGGGTGTGTAATCTGGGCAGTTGATGCGGGGTGTATTCTGGTCAGTTGATGGGGGGTGTATTGTGGGCAGTTGATGGGGGGTGTATTTTGGGCAGTTGATGGGGGGTGTATTCTGCGCAGTTGATGGGGGAGGGGGTGTATTCTGGGCAGTTGATGGGGGGTGTATTCTGGGCAGTTGATGGGGGAGGGGGTGTATTCTGGGCGGTTGATGGGGGGTGTATTTTGGGCAGTTGATTGGGGGGTGTATTTTGGGCAGTTGATGGGGGGTGTATTTTGGGCAGTTGATTGGGGGGTGTATTCTGGGCAGTAGATGGGGGGGTGTATTCTGGGCAGTTGATGGGGGGTGTATTTTGGGCAGTTGATTGGGGGGTGTATTCTGGGCAGTTGATGGGGGGTGTATTTGGGGCAATTGATGGGGGGTGTATTTTGGGCAGTTGATTGGGGGGTGTATTCTGGGCAGTTGATGGGGGGGTGTATTCTGGGCAGTTGATTGGGGGGTGTATTCTGGGCAGTTGATGGGGGGTGTATTCTCAGCAGTTGATGGGGGGTGTATTCTGGGCAGTTGATGGGGGGGTGTATTTTGGGCAGTTGATTGGGGGGGTGTATTCTGGGCAGTTGATGGGGGGGGTATTTTGGGCAGTTGATTGGGGGGTGTATTCTGGGCAGTTGATGGGGGGTGTATTCTGGGCAGTTGATGGGGGGGTGTATTCTGGGCAGTTGATGGGGGGGTGTATTCTGGGCAGTTGATGGGGGGTGTATTCTGGGCAGTTGATGGGGGAGTGTATTCTGGGCAGTTGATGGGGGGGTGTATTCTGGGCAGTTGATGGGGGGTGTATTTTGGGCAGTTGATTGGGGGGTGTATTCTGGGCAGTTGATGGGGGAGGGGGTGTATTCTGGGCAGTTGATGGGGGGGTGTATTTTGGGCAGTTGATTGGGGGGTGTATTCTGGGCAGTTGATGGGGGTGTATTCTGGGCAGTTGATGGGGGTGTAATCTGGGCAGTTGATGGGGGGGTGTATTCTGGGCAGTTGATGGGGGGAGGTGTATTCTGGGCAGTTGATGGGGGGTGTATTCTGGGCAGTTGATGGGGGGGTGTATTATGGGCAGTTGATGGGGGGTGTATTTTGGGCAGTTGATTGGGGGTGTATTCTGGGCAGTTGATGGGAGGGTGTATTTTGGGCAGTTGATTGGAGGGTGTATTCTGGGCAGTAGATGGGGGGGTGTATTCTGGGCAGTTGATGGGGGGGTGTATTTTGGGCAGTTGATTGGGGGGTGTATTCTGGGCAGTTGATGGGGGGGTGTATTTTGGGCAGTTGATTGGGGGGTGTATTCTGGGCAGTTGATGGGGGGTGTATTCTGGGCAGTTGATGGGGGGTGTATTCTCGGCAGTTGATGGGGGGGTGTATTCTGGGCAGTTGATGGGGATTGTATTCTGGGCAGTTGATGGGGGTGTAATCTGGGGAGTAGATGGGGGGGTGTATTCTGGGCAGTTGATGGGGGGGTGTATTCTGGGCAGTTGATGGGGGGGTGTATTCTGGGCAGTTGATGGGGGGGTGTATTCTGTGCAGTTGATGGGGGGGTGTATTTTGGGCAGTTGATTGGGGGGTTTATTCTGGGCAGTTGATGGGGGTGTATTTTGGGCAGTTGATGGGGGGTGTAATCTGGGCAGTTGATGGGGGGGTGTATTCTGGGCAGTTGATGGGGGAGGTGTATTCTGGGCAGTTGATGGGGGGTGTATTCTGGGCAGTTGATGGGGGGGTGTATTCTGGGCAGTTGATGGGGGGGTGTATTATGGGCAGTTGATTGGGGGGTGTATTCTGGGCAGTTGATGGGGGGTGTATTTTGGGCAGTTGATGGGGGGTGTATTCTGGGCAGTTGATGGGGGGGTGTATTCTGGGCAGTTGATGGGGGGGTGTATTCTGGGCAGTTGATGGGGGGTGTATTTTGGGCAGATGATGGGGGGGTGTATTCTGGGCAGTTGATGGGGGGTGTATTCTGGGCAGTTGATGGGGGGTGTTTTCTGGGCAGTTGATTGGGGGGTGTATTCTGGGCAGTTGATTGGGGGTGTATTCTGGGCAGTTGATGGGGGGTGTATTTTGGGCAGTTGATTGGGGGGTGTATTCTGGGAAGTAGATGGGGGGTGTATTCTGGGCAGTTGATGGGGGGGCGTATTTTGGGCAGTTGATTGGGGGTGTATTCTGGGCAGTTGATGGGGGGGTGTATTTTGGGCAGTTGAGGGGGGGGGTATTTTGGGCAGTTGATTGGGGGGTGTATTCTGGGCAGTTGATGGGGGGGTGTATTCTGGGCAGTTGATTGGGGGGTGTATTCTGGGCAGTTGATGGGGGGTGTATTCTGGGCAGTAGATGGGGGGTGTATTCTGGGCAGTTGATGGGGGGGTGTATTCTGGGCAGTTGATGGGGGGGTGTATTCTGGGCAGTTGATGGGGGGTGTATTCTGGGCAGTTGATGGGGGGGTATATTTTGGGCAGTTGATTGGGGGGTGTATTCTGGGCAGTTGATGGGGGGGTGTATTCTGGGCAGCTGATGGGGGGTGTAATCTGGGCAGTTGATGGGGGGTGTATTCTGGGCAGTTGATGGGGGGGTGTATTCTGGGCAGTTGATGGGGGGGTGTATTCTGGGCAGTTGATGGGGGGTGTATTCTGGGCAGTTGATGGGGGGGTGTATTTTGGGCAGTTGATTGGGGGGTTTATTCTAGGCAGTTGATGGGGGTGTATTCTGGGCAGTTGATGGGGGTGTAATCTGGGCAGTTGATGGGGGGTGTATTCTGGGCAGTTGATGGGGGGAAGTGTATTCTGGGCAGTTGATGGGGGGTGTATTCTGGGCAGTTGATGGGGGGGTGTATTATGGGCAGTTGATGGGGGGTGTATTTTGGGCAGTTGATGGGGGGGTGTATTTTGGGCAGTTGATGGGGGGTGTATTTTGGGCAGTTGATTGTGGGGTGTATTCTGGGCAGTTGATGGGGGGGTGTATTCTGGGCAGTTGATTGGGGGGTGTATTCTGGGCAGTTGATGGGGGGGTGTATTCTGGGCAGTAGATGGGGGGGTGTATTCTGGGCAGTTGATGGGGGGGTGTATTCTGGGCAGTTGATGGGGGGTGTATTCTGGGCAGTTGATGTGGGGTGTATTTTGGGCAGTTGATGGGGGGTGTATTCTGGGCAGTTGATGGGGGGTGTATTCTGGGCAGTTGATTGGGGGGTGTATTCTGGGCAGTTGATTGGGGGGTGTATTCTGGGCAGTTGATGGGGGGTGTATTTTGGGCAGTTGATTGGGGGTGTATTCTGGGCAGTAGATGGGGGGTGTATTCTGGGCAGTTGATGGGGGTGTATTTTGGGCAGTTGATTGGGGGGTGTATTCTGGGCAGTTGATGGGGGGGGTGTATTTTGGGCAGTTGATGGGGGGTGTATTTTGGGCAGTTGATTGGGGGGTGTATTCTGGGCAGTTGATGGGGGGTGTATTCTGGGTAGTTGATAGGGGGGTGTATTTTGGGCAGTTGATTGGGGGGTGTATTCTGGGCAGTTGATGGGGGGTGTATTTTGGGCAGTTGATTGGGGGGTGTATTCTGGCAGTTGATGGGGGGTGTATTCTGGGCAGTAGATGGGGGTGTATTCTGGGCAGTTGATGGGGGGTGTATTTTGGGCAGTTGATTGGGGGGTGTATTCTGGGCAGTTGATGGGGGGTGTATTTTGGGCAGTTGATTGGGGGGTGTATTCTGGGCAGTTGATGGGGGGTGTATTCTGGGCAGTTGATGGGGGTGTATTTTGGGCAGTTGATTGGGGGGTGTATTCTGGGCAGTTGATGGGGGGAGTGTATTCTGGGCAGTTGATGGGGGGTGTTTTCTGGGCAGTTGATGGGGGGGTGTATTCTGGGCAGTTGATGGGGGTGTATTCTGGGCAGTTGATGGGGGGGTGTATTCTGGGCAGTTGATGGGGGGGTGTATTCTGGGCAGTTGATGGGGGGTGTATTCTGGGCAGTTGATGGGGGTGTAATCTGGGCAGTTGTTGGGGGGTGTATTCTGGGCAGTTGATGGGGGTGTATTCTGGGCAGTTGATGGGGGAGGGGGTGTATTCTGGGCAGTTGATGGGGGGGTGTATTCTGGGCAGTTGATGTGGGGGTATATTTTGGGCAGTTGATTGGGGGGTGTATTCTGGGCAGTTGATGGGGGGTGTATTTTGGGCAGTTGATTGGGGGTGTATTCTGGGCAGTTGATGGGGGGGTGTATTCTCGGCAGTTGATGGGGGGGTGTATTCTGGGCAGTTGATGGGGGGGTGTATTCTGGGCAGTTGATGGGGGGTGTAATCAGGGCAGTTGATGGGGTTTGTATTCTGGGCAGATGATGGGGGGTGTATTCTGGGCAGTTGATGGGGGGTGTATTCTGGGCAGTTGATGGGGGGTGTATTCTGGGCAGTTGATGGGGGGTGTATTCTGGGCAGTTGATGGGGGGGTGTATTTTGGGCAGTTGATTGGGGGGTGTATTCTGGGCAGTTGATGGGGGGTGTATTCTGGGCAGTTGATGGGGGGTGTAATCTGGGCAGTTGATGGGGGGGTGTATTCTGGGCAGTTGATGGGGGGAGGTGTATTCTGGGCAGTTGATGGGGGGTGTATTCTGGGCAGTTGATGGGGGGGTGTATTATGGGCAGTTGATGGGGGGTGTATTTTGGGCAGTTGATTGGGGGGTGTATTCTGGGCAGTTGATGGGGGGTGTATTTTGGGCAGTTGATTGGGGGGTGTATTCTGGGCAGTAGATGGGGGGGTGTATTCTGGGCAGTTGATGGGGGTGTATTTTGGGCAGTTGATTGGGGGGTGTATTCTGGGCAGTTGATGGGGGGTGTATTTGGGGCAATTGATGGGGGGTGTATTTTGGGCAGTTGATTGGGGGGTGTATTCTGGGCAGTTGATGGGGGGGTGTATTCTGGGCAGTTGATTGGGGGGTGTATTCTGGGCAGTTGATGGGGGGTGTATTCTCAGCAGTTGATGGGGGGTGTATTCTGGGCAGTTGATGGGGGGTATATTTTGGGCAGTTGATTGGGGGGTGTATTCTGGGCAGTTGATGGGGGGTGTATTTTGGGCAGTTGATTGGGGGGTGTATTCTGGGCAGTTGATGGGGGGGTGTATTCTCGGCAGTTGATGGGGGGTGTATTCTGGGCAGTTGATGGGGGTGTATTCTGGGCAGTTGATGGGGGGTGTAATCTGGGCAGTTGATGGGGGGGTGTATTCTGGGCAGTTGATGGGGGGTGTATTCTGGGCAGTTGATGGGGGGTGTATTCTGGGCAGTTGATGGGGGGGTGTATTCTGGGCAGTTGATGGGGGGTGTATTCTGGGCAGTTGATGGGGGGTGTATTTTGGGCAGTTGATTGGGGGGTGTATTCTGGGCAGTTGATGGGGCTGTATTCTGGGCAGTTGATGGGGGGGTAATCTGGGCAGTTGATGGGGGGGTGTATTCTGGGCAGTTGATGGGGGAGGTGTATTCTGGGCAGTTGATGGGGGGTGTATTCTGGGCAGTTGATGGGGGGTGTATTATGGGCAGTTGATGGGGGGATGTATTTTGGGCAGTTGATTGGGGGGTGTATTCTGGGCAGTTGATGGGGGGGTGTATTTTGGGCAGTTGATTGGGGGGTGTATTCTGGACAGTAGATGGGGGGGTGTATTCTGGGCAGTTGATGGGGGGTGTATTCTGGGCAGTTGATGGGGGGGTGTATTCTGGGCAGTTGATTGGGGGGTGTATTCTGGGCAGTTGGTTGGGGGTGTATTCTGGGCAGTTGATGGGGGGGTGTATTCTGGGAAGTTGATGGGGGGTGTATTCTGGGCAGTTGATGGGGGGGTGTATTCTGGGCAGTTGATGGGGGGGTGTATTCTGGGCAGTTGATGGGGGTGTAATCTGGGCAGTTGATGGGGGGGTGTATTCTGGGCAGTTGATGGGGGGTGTATGCTGGGGAGTTGATGGGGGAGGGGGTGTATTCAGGGCAGTTGATGGGGGGTGTATTCTGGGCAGTTGATGGCGGTGTATTTTGGGCAGTTGATTGGGGGGTGTATTCTGGGCAGTTGATGGGGGTGTATTTTGGGCAGTTAATGGGGGGGTGTATTCTGGGCAGTTGATGGGGGGGTGTATTCTGGGCAGTTGATGGGGGGTGTATTTTGGCCAGTTAATTGGGGGGTGTATTCTGGGCAGTTGATGGGGGGTGTATTTTGGGCAGTTGATTGGGGGGTGTATTCTGGGCAGTTGATGGGGGGGTGTATTCTGGGCAGTTGATGGGGGGTGTATTCTGGGCAGTTGATGGTGGGGTGTATTCTGGGCAGTGTATGGGGGGGTGTATTCTGGGCAGTTGATGGGGGGGTGTATTCTGGGCAGTTGATGGGGTGTGTAATCTGGGCAGTTGATGCGGGGTGTATTCTGATCAGTTGATGGGGGGTGTATTGTGGGCAGTTGATGGGGGGTGTATTTTGGGCAGTTGATGGGGGGTGTATTCTGCGCAGTTGATGGGGGAGGGGGTGTATTCTGGGCAGTTGATGGGGGGTGTATTCTGGGCAGTTGATGGGGGAGGGGGTGTATTCTGGGCGGTTGATGGGGGGGGTGTATTCTGGGCAGTTGATGGGGGGGTATATTTTGGGCAGTTGATTGGGGGGTGTATTCTGGGCAGTTGATGGGGGGGTATTTTGGGCAGTTGATGGGGGGTGTATTCTGGGCAGTTGATGGGGGGGTGTATTCTGGGCAGTTGATGGGGGGTGTATTTTGGGCAGTTGATTGGGGGTGTATTCTGGGCAGTTGATGGGGGGGTGTATTTTGGGCATTTGATTGGGGGGTGTATTCTGGGCAGTAGATGGGGGGGTGTATTCTGGGCAGTTGATGGGGGGGTGTATTTTGGGCAGTTGATTGGGGGGTGTATTCTGGGCAGTTGATGGGGGGTGTATTCTGGGCAGTTGATTGGGGGGTGTATTCTGGGCAGTTGATGGGGGGTGTATTCTGGGCAGTAGATGGGGGGTGTATTCTGGGCAGTTGATTGGGGGGTGTATTCTGGGCAGTTGATGGGGGGTGTATTCTGGGCAGTTGATGGGGGGGTGTATTTTGGGCAGTTGATGGGGGTGTATTCTGGGCAGTTGATGGGGGGGTGTATTCTGGGCAGTTGATGGGGGGGTGTATTCTGGGCAGTTGATTGGGGGGTGTATTCTGGGCAGTTGATGGGGGGTGTATTCTGGGCAGTTGATGGGGGGGTGTATTTTGGGCAGTTGATTGGGGGGTGTATTCTGGACAGTAGATGGGGGGGTGTATTCTGGGCAGTTGATGGGGGGTGTATTCTGGGCAGTTGATGGGGGGGTGTATTCTGGGCAGTTGATTGGGGGGTGTATTCTGGGCAGTTGGTTGGGGGTGTATTCTGGGCAGTTGATGGGGGGGTGTATTCTGGGAAGTTGATGGGGGGGTGTATTCTGGGCAGTTGATGGGGGGGTGTATTCTGGGCAGTTGATGGGGGGGTGTATTCTGGGCAGTTGATGGGGGTGTAATCTGGGCAGTTGATGGGGGGGTGTATTCTGGGCAGTTGATGGGGGGTGTATGCTGGGGAGTTGATGGGGGAGGGGGTGTATTCAGGGCAGTTGATGGGGGGTGTATTCTGGGCAGTTGATGGCGGTGTATTTTGGGCAGTTGATTGGGGGGTGTATTCTGGGCAGTTGATGGGGGTGTATTTTGGGCAGTTAATGGGGGGGTGTATTCTGGGCAGTTGATGGGGGGTGTATTCTGGGCAGTTGATGGGGGGTGTATTTTGGCCAGTTAATTGGGGGGTGTATTCTGGGCAGTTGATGGGGGGTGTATTTTGGGCAGTTGATTGGGGGGTGTATTCTGGGCAGTTGATGGGGGGGTGTATTCTGGGCAGTTGATGGGGGGTGTATTCTGGGCAGTTGATGGTGGGGTGTATTCTGGGCAGTGTATGGGGGGGTGTATTCTGGGCAGTTGATGGGGGGGTGTATTCTGGGCAGTTGATGGGGTGTGTAATCTGGGCAGTTGATGCGGGGTGTATTCTGATCAGTTGATGGGGGGTGTATTGTGGGCAGTTGATGGGGGGTGTATTTTGGGCAGTTGATGGGGGGTGTATTCTGCGCAGTTGATGGGGGAGGGGGTGTATTCTGGGCAGTTGATGGGGGGTGTATTCTGGGCAGTTGATGGGGGAGGGGGTGTATTCTGGGCGGTTGATGGGGGGGGTGTATTCTGGGCAGTTGATGGGGGGGTATATTTTGGGCAGTTGATTGGGGGGTGTATTCTGGGCAGTTGATGGGGGGGTATTTTGGGCAGTTGATGGGGGGTGTATTCTGGGCAGTTGATGGGGGGGTGTATTCTGGGCAGTTGATGGGGGGTGTATTTTGGGCAGTTGATTGGGGGTGTATTCTGGGCAGTTGATGGGGGGGTGTATTTTGGGCATTTGATTGGGGGGTGTATTCTGGGCAGTAGATGGGGGGGTGTATTCTGGGCAGTTGATGGGGGGGTGTATTTTGGGCAGTTGATTGGGGGGTGTATTCTGGGCAGTTGATGGGGGGTGTATTCTGGGCAGTTGATTGGGGGGTGTATTCTGGGCAGTTGATGGGGGGTGTATTCTGGGCAGTAGATGGGGGGTGTATTCTGGGCAGTTGATTGGGGGGTGTATTCTGGGCAGTTGATGGGGGGTGTATTCTGGGCAGTTGATGGGGGGGTGTATTTTGGGCAGTTGATGGGGGTGTATTCTGGGCAGTTGATGGGGGGGTGTATTCTGGGCAGTTGATGGGGGGGTGTATTCTGGGCAGTTGATTGGGGGGTGTATTCTGGGCAGTTGATGGGGGGGTGTATTCTGGGCAGTTGATGGGGGGGTGTATTCTGGGCAGTTGATGGGGGGGTGTATTCTGGGCAGTTGATGGGGGGTGTATTCTGGGCAGTTGATGGGGGGTGTAATCTGGGCAGTTGATGGGGGGTGTATTCTGGGCAGTTGATGGGGGGTGTATGCTGGGCAGTTGATGGGGGAGGGGGTGTATTCAGGGCAGTTGATGGGGGGGTGTATTCTGGGCAGTTGATGGTGGGGTGTATTCTGGGCAGTGTATGGGGGGTGTATTCTGGGCAGTTGATGGGGGGGTGTATTTTGGGCAGTTGATTGGGGGGTGTATTCTGGGCAGTTGATGGGGGGGTGTATTCTGGGCAGTTGATGGGGGGTGTATTCTGGGCAGTTGATGGTGGGGTGTATTCTGGGCAGTGTATGGGGGGTGTATTCTGGGCAGTTGATGGGGGGGTGTATTCTGGGCAGTTGATGGGGTGTGTAATCTGGGCAGTTGATGGGGGGTGTATTCTGGTCAGTTGATGGGGGGTGTATTGTGGGCAGTTGATGGGGGGTGTATTTTGGGCAGTTGATGGGGGGTGTATTCTGCGCAGTTGATGGGGGGTGTATTCTGGGCAGTTGATGGGGGAGGGGGTGTATTCTGGGCAGTTGATGGGGGGGTGTATTCTGGGCAGTTGATGGGGGGGTGTATTTTGGGCAGTTGATTGGGGGGTGTATTCTGGGCAGTTGATGGGGGGTGTATTTTGGGCAGTTGATTGGGGGGTGTATTCTGGGCAGTTGATGGGGGGGGGGTATTTTGGGCAGTTGATTAGGGGGTGTATTCTGGGCAGTTGATGGGGGGGTGTATTCTGGGCAGTAGATGGGGGGGTGTATTCTGGGCAGTTGATGGGGGTGTATTTTGGGCAGTTGATTGGGGGGTGTATTCTGGGCAGTTGATGGGGGGTGTATTCTGGGTAGTTGATGGGGGGGTGTATTTTGGGCAGTTGATTGGGGGGTGTATTCTGGGCAGTTGATGGGGGGTGTATTTTGGGCAGTTGATTGGGGGTGTATTCTGGCAGTTGATGGGGGGTGTATTCTGGGCAGTAGATGGGGGTGTATTCTGGGCAGTTGATGGGGGGTGTATTTTGGGCAGTTGATTGGGGGGTGTATTCTGGGCAGTTGATGGGGGGTGTATTTTGGGCAGTTGATTGGGGGTTGTATTCTGGGCAGTTGATGGGGGGGTGTATTCTGGGCAGTTGATGGGGGTGTATTTTGGGCAGTTGATTGGGGGGTGTATTCTGGGCAGTTGATGGGGGGAGTGTATTCTGGGCAGTTGATGGGGGGTGTTTTCTGGGCAGTTGATGGGGGGGTGTATTCTGGGCAGTTGATGGGGGTGTATTCTGGGCAGTTGATGGGGCAGTTGATGGGGGGGTGTATTCTGGGCAGTTGATGGGGGGTTGTATTCTGGGCAGTTGATGGGGGGTGTATTCTGGGCAGTTGATGGGGGTGTAATCTGGGCAGTTGATGGGGGGGTGTATTCTGGGCAGTTGATGGGGGGGTGTATTCTGGGCAGTTGATGGGGGAGGGGGTGTATTCTGGGCAGTTGATGGGGGGGTGTATTCTGGGCAGTTGATGTGGGGGTATATTTTGGGCAGTTGATTGGGGGGTGTATTCTGGGCAGTTGATGGGGGGGTGTATTTTGGGCAGTTGATTGGGGGTGTATTCTGGGCAGTTGATGGGGGGGTGTATTCTCGGCAGTTGATGGGGGGGTGTATTCTGGGCAGTTGATGGGGGTGTATTCTGGGCAGTTGATGGGGGGTGTAATCTGGGCAGTTGATGGGGGGTGTAATCTGGGCAGTTGATGGGGGGGTGTATTCTGGGCAGTTGATGGGGGGGTGTATTCTGGGCAGTTGATGGGGGAGGGGGTGTATTCTGGGCAGTTGATGGGGGGGTGTATTCTGGGCAGTTGATGTGGGGGTATATTTTGGGCAGTTGATTGGGGGGTGTATTCTGGGCAGTTGATGGGGGGGTGTATTTTGGGCAGTTGATTGGGGGTGTATTCTGGGCAGATGATGGGGGGTGTATTCTGGGCAGTTGATGGGGGGGTGTATTCTGGGCAGTTGATGGGGGGGTGTATTCTGGGCAGTTGATGGGGGGTGTATTCTGGGCAGTTGATGGGGGGGTGTATTTTGGGCAGTTGATTGGGGGGTGTATTCTGGGCAGTTGATGGGGGGTGTATTCTGGGCAGTTGATGGGGGGTGTAATCTGGGCAGTTGATGGGGGGGGTGTATTCTGGGCAGTTGATGGGGGGAGGTGTATTCTGGGCAGTTGATGGGGGGGTGTATTCTGGGCAGTTGATGGGGGGGTGTATTATGGGCAGTTGATGGGGGTGTATTCTCGGCAGTTGATGGGGGGTGTATTCTGGGCAGTTGATGGGGGGTATATTTTGGGCAGTTGATTGGGGGGTGTATTCTGGGCAGTTGATGGGGGGTGTATTTTGGGCAGTTGATTGGGGGGTGTATTCTGGGCAGTTGATGGGGGGTGTATTCTGGGCAGTTGATGGGGGGTGTATTCTCGGCAGTTGATGGGGGGTGTATTCTGGGCAGTTGATGGGGGTGTATTCTGGGCAGTTGATGGGGGGTGTAATCTGGGCAGTTGATGGGGGGGTGTATTCTGGGCAGTTGATGGGGGGTGTATTCTGGGCAGTTGATGGGGGGGTGTATTCTGGGCAGTTGATGGGGGGTGTATTCTGGGCAGTTGATGGGGGGTTGTATTCTGGGCAGTTGATGGGGGGTGTATTTTGGGCAGTTGATTGGGGGGTGTATTCTGGGCAGTTGATGGGGGTGTATTCTGGGCAGTTGATGGGGGGGTAATCTGGGCAGTTGATGGGGGGTGTATTCTGGGCAGTTGATGGGGGAGGTGTATTCTGGGCAGTTGATGGGGGGTGTATTCTGGGCAGTTGATGGGGGGGTGTATTATGGGCAGTTGATGGGGGGGTGTATTTTGGGCAGTTGATTGGGGGGTGTATTCTGGGCAGTTGATGGGGGGGTGTATTTTGGGCAGTTGATTGGGGGGTGTATTCTGGACAGTAGATGGGGGGGTGTATTCTGGGCAGTTGGTGGGGGGTGTATTCTGGGCAGTTGATGGGGGGGTGTATTCTGGGCAGTTGATTGGGGGGTGTATTCTGGGCAGTTGATTGGGGGTGTATTCTGGGCAGTTGATGGGGGGTGTATTCTGGGCAGTTGATGGGGGGGTGTATTCTGGGCAGTTGATGGGGGGTGTATTCTGGGCAGTTGATGGGGGGTGTATTCTGGGCAGTTGATGGGGGGTGTATTCTGGGCAGTTGATGGGGGGTGTATTCTGGGCAGTTGATGGGGGGTGTATTCTGGGCAGTTGATGGGGGGTGTATTTTGGGCAGTTGATTGGGGGGTGTATTCTGGGCAGTTGATGGGGGTGTATTCTGGGCAGTTGATGGGGGGGTAATCTGGGCAGTTGATGGGGGGTGTATTCTGGGCAGTTGATGGGGGAGGTGTATTCTGGGCAGTTGATGGGGGGTGTATTCTGGGCAGTTGATGGGGGGGTGTATTATGGGCAGTTGATGGGGGGGTGTATTTTGGGCAGTTGATTGGGGGGTGTATTCTGGGCAGTTGATGGGGGGTGTATTTTGGGCAGTTGATTGGGGGGTGTATTCTGGACAGTAGATGGGGGGGTGTATTCTGGGCAGTTGATGGGGGGTGTATTCTGGGCAGTTGATGGGGGGGTGTATTCTGGGCAGTTGATTGGGGGGTGTATTCTGGGCAGTTGATTGGGGGTGTATTCTGGGCAGTTGATGGGGGGTGTATTCTGGGCAGTTGATGTGGGGGTGTATTCTGGGCAGTTGATGGGGGGTGTATTCTGGGCAGTTGATGGGGGGTGTATTCTGGGCAGTTGATGGGGGTGTAATCTGGGCAGTTGATGGGGGGGTGTATTCTGGGCAGTTGATGGGGGGTGTATGCTGGGGAGTTGATGGGGGAGGGGGTGTATTCAGGGCTGTTGATGGGGGGGTGTATTCTGGGCAGTTGATGGGGGTGTATTTTGGGCAGTTGATTGGGGGGTGTATTCTGGGCAGTTGATGGGGGTGTATTTTGGGCAGTTAATGGGGGGTGTATTCTGGGCAGTTGATGGGGGGGTGTATTCTGGGCAGTTGATGGGGGGTGTATTTTGGCCAGTTAATTGGGGGGTGTATTCTGGGCAGTTGATGGGGGGTGTATTTTGGGCAGTTGATTGGGGGGTGTATTCTGGGCAGTTGATGGGGGGTGTATTATGGGCAGTTGTTGGGGGGTGTATTCTGGGCAGTTGATGGTGGGGTGTATTCTGGGCAGTGTATGGGGGGGTGTATTCTGGGCAGTTGATGGGGGGTGTATTCTGGGCAGTTGATGGGGTGTGTAATCTGGGCAGTTGATGGGGGGTGTATTCTGGTCAGTTGATGGGGGGTGTATTGTGGGCAGTTGATGGGGGGGGTATTTTGGGCAGTTGATGGGGGGGTGTATTCTGCGCAGTTGATGGGGGAGGGGGTGTATTCTGGGCAGTTGATGGGGGGTGTATTCTGGGCAGTTGATGGGGGAGGGGGTGTATTCTGGGCAGTTGATGGGGGGGTGTATTCTGGGCAGTTGATGGGGGGGTATATTTTGGGCAGTTGATTGGGGGGTGTATTCTGGGCAGTTGATGGGGGGGTATTTTGGGCAGTTGATGGGGGGGTGTATTCTGGGCAGTTGATGGGGGGGTGTATTCTGGGCAGTTGATGGGGGGTGTATTTTGGGCAGTTGATTGGGGGGTGTATTCTGGGCAGTTGATGGGGGGGTGTATTTTGGGCATTTGATTGGGGGGTGTATTCTGGGCAGTAGATGGGGGGGTGTATTCTGGGCAGTTGATGGGGGGTGTATTTTGGGCAGTTGATTGGGGGGTGTATTCTGGGCAGTTGATGGGGGGTGTATTCTGGGCAGTAGATGGGGGATGTATTCTGGGCAGTTGATTGGGGGGTGTATTCTGGGCAGTTGATGGGGGGGTGTATTCTGGGCAGTTGATGGGGGGGTGTATTTTGGGCAGTTGATGGGGGTGTATTCTGGGCAGTTGATGGGGGGGGTGTATTCTGGGCAGTTGATGGGGGGTGTATTCTGGGCAGTTGATTGGGGGTGTATTCTGGGCAGTTGATTGGGGGGTGTATTCTGGGCAGTTGATGGGGGGTGTATTCTGGGCAGTTGATGGGGGGGTGTATTCTGGGCAGTTGATGGGGGGGTGTATTCTGGGCAGTTGATGGGGGTGTAATCTGGGCAGTTGATGGGGGGTGTATTCTGGGCAGTTGATGGGGGGTGTATGCTGGGCAGTTGATGGGGGAGGGGGTGTATTCAGGGCAGTTGATGGGGGGGTGTATTCTGGGCAGTTGATGGGGGTGTATTTTGGGCAGTTGATTGGGGGGTGTATTCTGGGCAGTTGATGGGGGTGTATTTTGGCAGTTAATGGGGGGTGTATTCTGGGCAGTTGATGGGGGGGTGTATTCTGGGCAGTTGATGGGGGGTGTATTTTGGCCAGTTAATTGGGGGGTGTATTCTGGGCAGTTGATGGGGGGTGTATTTTGGGCAGTTGATTGGGGGGTGTATTCTAGGCAGTTGATGGGGGGGTGTATTCTGGGCAGTTGATGGGGGGTGTATTCTGGGCAGTTGATGGTGGGGTGTATTCTGGGCAGTGTATGGGGGGTGTATTCTGGGCAGTTGATGGGGGGGTGTATTCTGGGCAGTTGATGGGGTGTGTAATCTGGGCAGTTGATGGGGGGTGTATTCTGGTCAGTTGATGGGGGGTGTATTGTGGGCAGTTGATGGGGGGTGTATTTTGGGCAGTTGATGGGGGGTGTATTCTGCGCAGTTGATGGGGGAGGGGGTGTATTCTGGGCAGTTGATGGGGGGTGTATTCTGGGCAGTTGATGGGGGAGGGGGTGTATTCTGGGCAGTTGATGGGGGGGTGTATTCTGGGCAGTTGATGGGGGGGTGTATTTTGGGCAGTTGATTGGGGGGTGTATTCTGGGCAGTTGATGGGGGGTGTATTTTGGGCAGTTGATTGGGGGGTGTATTCTGGGCAGTTGATGGGGGGGTGTATTTTGGGCAGTTGATTAGGGGGTGTATTCTGGGCAGTTGATGGGGGGGTGTATTCTGGGCAGTAGATGGGGGGTGTATTCTGGGCAGTTGATGGGGGTGTATTTTGGGCAGTTGATTGGGGGGTGTATTCTGGGCAGTTGATGGGGGGTGTATTCTGGGTAGTTGATGGGGGGGTGTATTTTGGGCAGTTGATTGGGGGTGTATTCTGGGCAGTTGATGGGGGGTGTATTTTGGGCAGTTGATTGGGGGTGTATTCTGGCAGTTGATGGGGGGTGTATTCTGGGCAGTAGATGGGGGTGTATTCTGGGCAGTTGATGGGGGGGTGTATTTTGGGCAGTTGATTGGGGGGTGTATTCTGGGCAGTTGATGGGGGGTGTATTTTGGGCAGTTGATTGGGGGGTGTATTCTGGGCAGTTGATGGGGGGGTGTATTCTGGGCAGTTGATGGGGGTGTATTTTGGGCAGTTGATTGGGGGGTGTATTCTGGGCAGTTGATGGGGGGAGTGTATTCTGGGCAGTTGATGGGGGGTGTTTTCTGGGCAGTTGATGGGGGGGTGTATTCTGGGCAGTTGATGGGGGTGTATTCTGGGCAGTTGATGGGGCAGTTGATGGGGGGGTGTATTCTGGGCAGTTGATGGGGGGGTGTATTCTGGGCAGTTGATGGGGGTGTATTCTGGGCAGTTGATGGGGGTGTAATCTGGGCAGTTGATGGGGGGGTGTATTCTGGGCAGTTGATGGGGGGTGTATTCTGGGCAGTTGATGGGGGAGGGGGTGTATTCTGGGCAGTTGATGGGGGGGTGTATTCTGGGCAGTTGATGTGGGGGTATATTTTGGGCAGTTGATTGGGGGGTGTATTCTGGGCAGTTGATGGGGGGTGTATTTTGGGCAGTTGATTGGGGGGTGTATTCTGGGCAGTTGATGGGGGGTGTATTCTGGGCAGTTGATGGGGGTGTATTTTGGGCAGTTGATGGGGGGGTGTATTCTGGGCAGTTGATGGGGTGTGTAATCTGGGCAGTTGATGGGGGGTGTATTGTGGGCAGTTGATGGGGGGTGTATTTTGGGCAGTTGATGGGGGGTGTATTCTGGGCAGTTGATGGGGGTGTATTTTGGCAGTTAATGGGGGGGTATTCTGGGCAGTTGATGGGGGGGTGTATTCTGGGCAGTTGATGGGGGGTGTATTTTGGCCAGTTAATTGGGGATGGGGGGGTGTATTCTGGGCAGTTGATGGGGGGTGTATTTTGGCCAGTTAATTGGGGGGTGTATTCTGGGCAGTTGATGGGGGGGTGTATTTTGGGCAGTTGATTGGGGGGTGTATTCTGGGCAGTTGATGGGGGGGTGTATTCTGGGCAGTTGATGGGGGGTGTATTCTGGGCAGTTGATGGTGGGGTGTATTCTGGGCAGTGTATGGGGGGTGTATTCTGGGCAGTTGATGGGGGGGTGTATTCTGGGCAGTTGATGGGGTGTGTAATCTGGGCAGTTGATGGGGGGTGTATTCTGGTCAGTTGATGGGGGGTGTATTGTGGGCAGTTGATGGGGGGTGTATTTTGGGCAGTTGATGGGGGGTGTATTCTGCGCAGTTGATGGGGGAGGGGGTGTATTCTGGGCAGTTGATGGGGGGTGTATTCTGGGCAGTTGATGGGGGAGGGGGTGTATTCTGGGCAGTTGATGGGGGGGTGTATTCTGGGCAGTTGATGGGGGGGTGTATTTTGGGCAGTTGATTGGGGGGTGTATTCTGGGCAGTTGATGGGGGGTGTATTTTGGGCAGTTGATTGGGGGGTGTATTCTGGGCAGTTGATGGGGGGGTGTATTTTGTGCAGTTGATTAGGGGGTGTATTCTGGGCAGTTGATGGGGGGGTGTATTCTGGGCAGTAGATGGGGGGTGTATTCTGGGCAGTTGATGGCGGTGTATTTTGGGCAGTTGATTGGGGGGTGTATTCTGGGCAGTTGATGGGGGGTGTATTCTGGGTAGTTGATGGGGGGTGTATTTTGGGCAGTTGATAGGGGGGTGTATTCTGGGCAGTTGATGGGGGTTGTATTTTGGGCAGTTGATTGGGGGTGTATTCTGGCAGTTGATGGGGGGTGTATTCTGGGCAGTAGATGGGGGTGTATTCTGGGCAGTTGATGGGGGGTGTATTTTGGGCAGTTGATTGGGGGGTGTATTCTGGGCAGTTGATGGGGGGTGTATTTTGGGCAGTTGATTGGGGGGTGTATTCTGGGCAGTTGATGGGGGGGTGTATTCTGGGCAGTTGATGGGGGTGTATTTTGGGCAGTTGATTGGGGGGTGTATTCTGGGCAGTTGATGGGGGGAGTGTATTCTGGGCAGTTGATGGGGGGTGTTTTCTGGGCAGTTGATGGGGGGGGTGTATTCTGGGCAGTTGATGGGGGTGTATTCTGGGCAGTTGATGGGGCAGTTGATGGGGGGGTGTATTCTGGGCAGTTGATGGGGGGGTGTATTCTGGGCAGTTGATGGGGGGTGTATTCTGGGCAGTTGATGGGGGTGTAATCTGGGCAGTTGATGGGGGGGTGTATTCTGGGCAGTTGATGGGGGGGTGTATTCTGGGCAGTTGATGGGGGAGGGGGTGTATTCTGGGCAGTTGATGGAGGGGTGTATTCTGGGCAGTTGATGTGGGGGTATATTTTGGGCAGTTGATTGGGGGGTGTATTCTGGGCAGTTGATGGGGGGGTGTATTTTGGGCAGTTGATTGGGGGTGTATTCTGGGCAGTTGATGGGGGGGTGTATTCTCGGCAGTTGATGGGGGGGTGTATTCTGGGCAGTTGATGGGGGGGTGTATTCTGGGCAGTTGATGGGGGGTGTAATCTGGGCAGTTGATGGGGGGTGTAATCTGGGCAGTTGATGGGGGGGTGTATTCTGGGCAGTTGATGGGGGGGTGTATTCTGGGCAGTTGATGGGGGAGGGGGTGTATTCTGGGCAGTTGATGGGGGGGTGTATTCTGGGCAGTTGATGTGGGGGTATATTTTGGGCAGTTGATTGGGGGGTGTATTCTGGGCAGTTGATGGGGGGGTGTATTTTGGGCAGTTGATTGGGGGTGTATTCTGGGCAGTTGATGGGGGGGTGTATTCTCGGCAGTTGATGGGGGGGGTGTATTCTGGGCAGTTGATGGGGGGTGTATTCTGGGCAGTTGATGGGGGGTGTAATCTGGGCAGTTGATGGGGGGTGTATTCTGGGCAGATGATGGGGGGTGTATTCTGGGCAGTTGATGGGGGGGTGTATTCTGGGCAGTTGATGGGGGGGTGTATTCTGGGCAGTTGATGGGGGGTGTATTCTGGGCAGTTGATGGGGGGGTGTATTTTGGGCAGTTGATTGGGGGGTGTATTCTGGGCAGTTGATGGGGGGTGTATTCTGGGCAGTTGATGGGGGGGTGTAATCTGGGCAGTTGATGGGGGGGTGTATTCTGGGCAGTTGATGGGGGGAGGTGTATTCTGGGCAGTTGATGGGGGGGTGTATTCTGGGCAGTTGATGGGGGGGTGTATTATGGGCAGTTGATGGGGGGTGTATTTTGGGCAGTTGATTGGGGGGTGTATTCTGGGCAGTTGATGGGGGGGTGTATTTTGGGCAGTTGATTGGGGGGTGTATTCTGGGCAGTAGATGGGGGGTGTATTCTGGGCAGTTGATGGGGGGTGTATTTTGGGCAGTTGATTGGGGGGTGTATTCTGGGCAGTTGATGGGGGTGTATTTGGGGCAATTGATGGGGGGGTGTATTTTGGGCAGTTGATTGGGGGGTGTATTCTGGGCAGTTGATGGGGGGGTGTATTTTGGGCAGTTGATTGGGGGGTGTATTCTGGGCAGTTGATGGGGGGTGTAATTCTCGGCAGTTGATGGGGGGTGTATTCTGGGCAGTTGATGGGGGGTATATTTTGGGCAGTTGATTGGGGGGTGTATTCTGGGCAGTTGATGGGGGGTGTATTTTGGGCAGTTGATTGGGGGGTGTATTCTGGGCAGTTGATGGGGGGTGTATTCTGGGCAGTTGATGGGGGGTGTATTCTCGGCAGTTGATGGGGGGTGTATTCTGGGCAGTTGATGGGGGTGTATTCTGGGCAGTTGATGGGGGGTGTAATCTGGGCAGTTGATGGGGGGTGTATTCTGGGCAGTTGATGGGGGGTGTTATTCTGGGGCAGTTGATGGGGGGGTGTATTCTGGGCAGTTGATGGGGGTGTATTTTGGGCAGTTGATTGGGGGGTGTATTCTGGGCAATTGATGGGGGTGTATTTTGGGCAGTTAATGGGGGGGTGTATTCTGGGCAGTTGATGGGGGGGTGTATTCTGGGCAGTTGATGGGGGTGTATTTTGGCCAGTTAATTGGGGGGTGTATTCTGGGCAGTTGATGGGGGGTGTATTTTGGGCAGTTGATTGGGGGGTGTATTCTGGGCAGTTGATGGGGGGTGTATTATGGGCAGTTGATGGGGGGTGTATTCTGGGCAGTTGATGGTGGGGTGTATTCTGGGCAGTGTATGGGGGGGTGTATTCTGGGCAGTTGATGGGGGGGTGTATTCTGGGCAGTTGATGGGGTGTGTAATCTGGGCAGTTGATGGGGGGTGTATTCTGGTCAGTTGATGGGGGGGTGTATTGTGGGCAGTTGATGGGGGGTGTATTTTGGGCAGTTGATGGGGGGGTGTATTCTGCGCAGTTGATGGGGGAGGGGGTGTATTCTGGGCAGTTGATGGGGGGTGTATTCTGGGCAGTTGATGGGGGAGGGGGTGTATTCTGGGCAGTTGATGGGGGGGTGTATTCTGGGCAGTTGATGGGGGGGTATATTTTGGGCAGTTGATTGGGGGGTGTATTCTGGGCAGTTGATGGGGGGGTATTTTGGGCAGTTGATGGGGGGTGTATTCTGGGCAGTTGATGGGGGGGTGTATTCTGGGCAGTTGATGGGGGGGTGTATTTTGGGCAGTTGATTGGGGGGTGTATTCTGGGCAGTTGATGGGGGGTGTATTTTGGGCATTTGATTGGGGGGTGTATTCTGGGCAGTAGATGGGGGGGTGTATTCTGGGCAGTTGATGGGGGGGTGTATTTTGGGCAGTTGATTGGGGGGTGTATTCTGGGCAGTTGATGGGGGGTGTATTCTGGGCAGTTGATTGGGGGGGTGTATTCTGGGCAGTTGATGGGGGGTGTATTCTGGGCAGTAGATGGGGGGTGTATTCTGGGCAGTTGATTGGGGGGTGTATTCTGGGCAGTTGATGGGGGGGTGTATTCTGGGCAGTTGATGGGGGGGTGTATTTTGGGCAGTTGATGGGGGTGTATTCTGGGCAGTTGATGGGGGGGTGTATTCTGGGCAGTTGATGGGGGGTGTATTCTGGGCAGTTGATTGGGGGGTGTATTCTGGGCAGTTGATTGGGGGGTGTATTCTGGGCAGTTGATGGGGGGTGTATTCTGGGCAGTTGATGGGGGGGTGTATTCTGGGCAGTTGATGGGGGGGTGTATTCTGGGCAGTTGATGGGGGTGTAATCTGGGCAGTTGATGGGGGGTGTATTCTGGGCAGTTGATGGGGGGTGTATGCTGGGCAGTTGATGGGGGAGGGGGTGTATTCAGGGCAGTTGATGGGGGGGTGTATTCTGGGCAGTTGATGGGGGTGTATTTTGGGCAGTTGATTGGGGGGTGTATTCTGGGCAGTTGATGGGGGTGTATTTTGGGCAGTTAATGGGGGGGTGTATTCTGGGCAGTTGATGGGGGGGTGTATTCTGGGCAGTTGATGGGGGGTGTATTTTGGCCAGTTAATTGGGGGGTGTATTCTGGGCAGTTGATGGGGGGTGTATTTTGGGCAGTTGATTAGGGGGTGTATTCTGGGCAGTTGATGGGGGGGTGTATTCTGGGCAGTTGATGGGGGGTGTATTCTGGGCAGTTGATGGTGGGGTGTATTCTGGGCAGTGTATGGGGGGTGTATTCTGGGCAGTTGATGGGGGGGTGTATTCTGGGCAGTTGATGGGGTGTGTAATCTGGGCAGTTGATGGGGGGGTGTATTCTGGTCAGTTGATGGGGGGTGTATTGTGGGCAGTTGATGGGGGGGTGTATTTTGGGCAGTTGATGGGGGGTGTATTCTGCGCAGTTGATGGGGGAGGGGGTGTATTCTGGGCAGTTGATGGGGGGTGTATTCTGGGCAGTTGATGGGGGGAGGGGGTGTATTCTGGGCAGTTGATGGGGGGGTGTATTCTGGGCAGTTGATGGGGGGGTGTATTTTGGGCAGTTGATTGGGGGGTGTATTCTGGGCAGTTGATGGGGGGTGTATTTTGGGCAGTTGATTGGGGCGTGTATTCTGGGCAGTTGATGGGGGGGTATTTTGGGCAGTTGATTAGGGGGTGTATTCTGGGCAGTTGATGGGGGGGTGTATTCTGGGCAGTAGATGGGGGGGTGTATTCTGGGCAGTTGATGGGGGTGTATTTTGGGCAGTTGATTGGGGGGTGTATTCTGGGCAGTTGATGGGGGGTGTATTTTGGGCAGTTGATTGGGGGGTGTATTCTGGGCAGTTGATGGGGGGTGTATTCTGGGCAGTTGATGGGGGGGTGTATTCTGGGCAGTTGATGGGGGGGTGTATTCTGGGCAGTTGATGGGGGTGTATTCTGGGCAGTTGATGGGGGAGTGTATTCTGGGCAGTTGATGGGGGGGTGGATTCTGGGCAGTTGATGGGGGGGTGTATTTTGGGCAGTTGATTGGGGGGTGTATTCTGGGCAGTTGATGGGGGGTGTATCCTGGGCAGTTGATGGGGGGGTGTATTCTGGGCAGTTGATTGGGGGGGTGTATTCTGGGCAGTTGATGGGGGGTGTATTATGGGCAGTTGATGGGGGGTGTAATCTGGGCAGTTGATGCGGGGGTGTATTTTGGGCAGTTGATTGGGGGATGTATTCTGGGCAGTTGATGGGGGGTGTATTCTGGGCAGTTGATGGGGGGGAGTATTCTCGGCAGTTGATGGGGGTGTATTCTGGGCAGTTGATGGGGGTGTATTCTGGGCAGTTGATGGGGGAGTGTAATCTGGGCAGTTGATGGGGGGTGTATTCTGGGCAGTTGATGGGGGGTGTATTCTGGGCAGTTGATGGGGGGGTGTATTCTGGGCAGTTGATGGGGGGTGTATTCTGGGCAGTTGATGGGGGGGTGTATTCTGGGCAGTTGATGGGGGGTGTATTTTGGGCAGTTGATTGGGGGGTGTATTCTGGGCAGTTGATGGGGGTGTATTCTGGGCAGTTGATGGGGGGGTAATCTGGGCAGTTGATGGGGGGTGTATTCTGGGCAGTTGATGGGGGAGGTGTATTCTGGGCAGTTGATGGGGGGTGTATTCTGGGCAGTTGATGGGGGGGTGTATTATGGGCAGTTGATGGGGGGTGTATTTTGGGCAGTTGATTGGGGCGTGTATTCTGGGCAGTTGATGGGGGGTGTATTTTGGGCAGTTGATTGGGGGGTGTATTCTGGACAGTAGATGGGGGGGTTTATTCTGGGCAGTTGATGGGGGGTGTATTCTGGGCAGTTGATGGGGGGTGTATTCTGGGCAGTTGATTGGGGGGTGTATTCTGGGCAGTTGATTGGGGGGTGTATTCTGGGCAGTTGATGGGGGGTGTATTCTGGGCAGTTGATGGGGGGTGTATTCTGGGCAGTTGATGGGGGGGGTGTATTCTGGGCAGTTGATGGGGGGTGTATTCTGGGCAGTTGATGGGGGTGTAATCTGGGCAGTTGATGGGGGGGTGTATTCTGGGCAGTTGATGGGGGGTGTATGCTGGACAGTTGATGGGGGAGGGGGTGTATTCAGGGCAGTTGATGGGGGGTGTATTCTGGGCAGTTGATGGGGGTGTATTTTGGGCAGTTGATTGGGGGGTGTATTCTGGGCAGTTGATGGGGGTGTATTTTGGGCAGTTAATGGGGGGGTGTATTCTGGGCAGTTGATGGGGGGTGTATTCTGGGCAGTTGATGGGGGGGGTATTATGGCCAGTTAATTGGGGGTGTATTCTGGGCAGTTGATGGGGGGTGTATTTTGGGCAGTTGATTGGGGGGTGTATTCTGGGCAGTTGATGGGGGGGTGTATTCTGGGCAGTTGATGGGGGGTGTATTCTGGGCAGTTGATGGTGGGGTGTATTCTGGGCAGTGTATGGGGGGGTGTATTCTGGGCAGTTGATGGGGGGTGTATTCTGGTCAGTTGATGGGGTGTGTAATCTGGGCAGTTGATGGGGGGTGTATTCTGGTCAGTTGATGGGGGGTGTATTGTGGGCAGTTGATGGGGGGTGTATTTTGGGCAGTTGATGGGGGGGTGTATTCTGCGCAGTTGATGGGGGGGGGAGGGGGTGTATTCTGGGCAGTTGATGGGGGGTGTATTCTGGGCAGTTGATGGGGGAGGGGGTGTATTCTGGGCAGTTGATGGGGGGGTGTATTCTGGGCAGTTGATGGGGGGGTGTATTTTGGGCAGTTGATTGGGGGGTGTATTCTGGACAGTTGATGGGGGGGTATTTTGGGCAGTTGATGGGGGGTGTATTCTGGGCAGTTGATGGGGGGGTGTATTCTGGGCAGTTGATGGGGGGTGTATTTTGGGCAGTTGATTGGGGGGTGTATTCTGGGCAGTTGATGGGGGGGTGTATTTTGGGCATTTGATTGGGGGGTGTATTCTGGGCAGTAGATGGGGGGGTGTATTCTGGGCAGTTGATGGGGGGGTGTATTTTGGGCAGTTGATTGGGGGGTGTATTCTGGGCAGTTGATGGGGGGTGTATTCTGGGCAGTTGATTGGGGGGTGTATTCTGGGCAGTTGATGGGGGGTGTATTCTGGGCAGTAGATGGGGGGGTGTATTCTGGGCAGTTGATGGGGGGTGTATTCTGGGCAGTTGATGGGGGGGTGTATTCTGGGCAGTTGATGGGGGGTGTATTTTGGGCAGTTGATGGGGTGTATTCTGGGCAGTTGATGGGGGGGTGTATTCTGGGCAGTTGATGGGGGGGGTGTATTCTGGGCAGTTGATTGGGGGGTGTATTCTGGGCAGTTGATTGGGGGGTGTATTCTGGGCAGTTGATGGGGGGTGTATTCTGGGCAGTTGATGGGGGGGTGTATTCTGGGCAGTTGATGGGGGGTGTATTCTGGGCAGTTGATGGGGGGTGTATTCTGGGCAGTTGATGGGGGTGTAATCTGGGCAGTTGATGGGGGGTGTATTATGGGCAGTTGATGGGGGGTGTATGCTGGGCAGTTGATGGGGGAGGGGGTGTATTCAGGGCAGTTGATGGGGGGGTGTATTCTGGGCAGTTGATGGGGGTGTATTTTGGGCAGTTGATTGGGGGGTGTATTCTGGGCAGTTGATGGGGGTGTATTTTGGGCAGTTAATGGGGGGGTGTATTCTGGGCAGTTGATGGGGGGTGTATTCTGGGCAGTTGATGGGGGGTGTATTTTGGCCAGTTAATTGGGGGGTGTATTCTGGGCAGTTGATGGGGGGTGTATTTTGGGCAGTTGATTGGGGGGTGTATTCTGGGCAGTTGATGGGGGGGTGTATTCTGGGCAGTTGATGGGGGGTGTATTCTGGGCAGTTGATGGTGGGGTGTATTCTGGGCAGTGTATGGGGGGTGTATTCTGGGCAGTTGATGGGGGGGTGTATTCTGGGCAGTTGATGGGGTGTGTAATCTGGGCAGTTGATGGGGGTGTATTCTGGTCAGTTGATGGGGCGTGTATTGTGGGCAGTTGATGGGGGGTGTATTTTGGGCAGTTGATGGGGGGGTGTATTCTGCGCAGTTGATGGGGGAGGGGGTGTATTCTGGGCAGTTGATGGGGGGTGTATTCTGGGCAGTTGATGGGGGAGGGGGTGTATTCTGGGCAGTTGATGGGGGGGGTGTATTCTGGGCAGTTGATGGGGGGTGTATTTTGGGCAGTTGATTGGGGGGTGTATTCTGGGCAGTTGATGGGGGGTGTATTTTGGGCAGTTGATTGGGGGGTGTATTCTGGGCAGTTGATGGGGGGGTGTATTTTGGGCAGTTGATTAGGGGGTGTATTCTGGGCAGTTGATGGGGGGGGTGTATTCTGGGCAGTAGATGGGGGGGTGTATTCTGGGCAGTTGATGGGGGGTGTATTTTGGGCAGTTGATTGGGGGGTGTATTCTGGGCAGTTGAGGGGGGTGTATTTTGGGCAGTTGATTGGGGGGTGTATTCTGGGCAGTTGATGGGGGGGTGTATTCTGGGCAGTTGATGGGGGGGTGTATTCTGGGCAGTTGATGGGGGTGTATTCTGGGCAGTTGATGGGGGAGTGTATTCTGGGCAGTTGATGGGGGGGTGGATTCTGGGCAGTTGATGGGGGGGTGTATTTTGGGCAGTTGATTGGGGGGTGTATTCTGGGCAGTTGATGGGGGGGGGGTGTATTCTGGGCAGTTGATGGGGGGGTGTATTCTGGGCAGTTGATTGGGGGGTGTATTCTGGGCAGTTGATGGGGGTTGTATTATGGGCAGTTGATGGGGGGTGTAATCTGGGCAGTTGATGCGGGGGTGTATTCTGGGCAGTTGATGGGGGGGTGTATTCTGGGCAGTTGATGGGGGGTGTATTCTGGGCAGTTGATGGGGGGGTGTATTCTGGGCAGTTGATGGGGGGTGTATTCTGGGCAGTTGATGGGGGGTGTATTTTGGGCAGTTGATTGGGTGGTGTATTCTGGGCAGTTGATGGGGGTGTATTCTGGGCAGTTGATGGGGGGTGTAATCTGGGCAGTTGATGGGGGGGGGTATTCTGGGCAGTTGATGGGGGGAGGTGTATTCTGGGCAGTTGATGGGGGGAGGTGTATTCTGGGCAGTTGATGGGGGGTGTATTCTGGGCAGTTGATGGGGGGTGTATTATGGGCAGTTGATTGGGGGTGTATTTTGGGCAGTTGATTGGGGGGTGTATTCTGGGCAGTTGATGGGGGGTGTATTATGGGCAGTTGATGGGGGATGTATTTTGGGCAGTTGATTGGGGGGTGTATTCTGGGCAGTTGATGGGGGGGTGTATTTTGGGCAGTTGATTGGGGGGGTGTATTCTGGGCAGTAGATGGGGGGTGTATTCTGGGCAGTTGATGGGGGGTGTAATCTGGGCAGTTGATGGGGGGTGTATTCTGGGCAGTTGATGGGGGGTGTATTCTGGGCAGTTGATGGGGGAGTGGGTGTATTCTGGGCAGTTGATGGGGGGGTGTATTCTGGGCAGTTGATGGGGGGGTGTATTTTGGGTAGTTGATCGGGGGTGTTTTCTGGGCAGTTGATGGGGGGTGTATTTTGGGCAGTTGATTGGGGGGTGTATTCTGTGCAGTTGATGGGGGGTGTATTCTGGGCAGTAGATGGGGGGGTGTATTCTGGGCAGTTGATGGGGGGGTATTTTGGGCAGTTGATTGGGGGGTGTATTCTGGGCAGTTGATGGGGTGTATTTTGGGCAGTTGATTGGGGGGTGTATTCTGGGCAGTTGATGGGGGAGTGTATTCTGGGCAGTTGATGGGGGGGGGGTGTTTTCTGGGCAGTTGATGGGGGGTGTATTCTGGGCAGTTGATGGGGGGTGTATTCTGGGCAGTTGATGGGGGGTGTAATCTGGGCAGTTGATGGGGGGTGTATTCTGGGCAGTTGATGGTGGGTGTATTCTGGGCAGTTGATGGGGGAGGTGTATTCTGGGCAGTTGATGGGGGGTGTATTCTGGGCAGTTGATGGGGGGGTATTCTGGGCAGTTGATGGGGGGTGTATTTTGGGCAGTTGATTGGGGGTGTATTCTGGGCAGTTGATGGGGGGTGTAATCTGGGCAGTTGATGGGGGGTGTATTCTGGGCAGTTGATGGGGGAGGTGTATTCTGGGCAGTTGATGGGGGGGGGTGTATTCTGGGCAGTTGATGGGGGGGTGTATTATGGGCAGTTGATGGGGGGGGTATTTTGGGCAGTTGATTGGGGGGTGTATTTGGGCAGTTGATTGGGGGGTGTATTCTGGGCAGCTGATGGGGGGTGTATTCTGGGCAGTAGATGGGGGGGTGTATTCTGGGCAGTTGATGGGGGGGTGTATTTTGGGCAGTTGATGGGGGTGTATTCTGGGCAGTTGATGGGGGTGTAATCTGGGCAGTTGATGGGGGGTGTATTCTGGGCAGTTGATGGGGGGGGTATTCTGGGCAGTTGATGGGGGGGTATTTTGGGCAGTTGATGGGGGGGTGTATTCTGGGCAGTTGATGGGGGGTGTATTCTGGGCAGTTGATGGGGGGTGTATTCTGGGCAGTTGATGGGGGGGTGTATTCTGGGCAGTTGATGGGGGGTGTATTCTGGGCAGTTGATGGGGGTGTAATCTGGGCAGTTGATGGGGGTGTATTCTGGGCAGTTGATGGGGGTGTATGCTGGGCAGTTGATGGGGGAGGGGGTGTATTCTGGGCAGTTGATGGGGGGGTGTATTCTGGGCAGTTGATGGGGGTGTATTTTGGGCAGTGGATTGGGGGGTGTATTCTGGGCAGTTGATGGAGGGTGTATTTTGGGCAGTTAATGGGAGGGTGTATTCTGGGCAGTTGATGGGGGGTGTATTCTGGGCAGTTGATGGGGGGTGTATTTTGGGCAGTTAATTTGGGGGTGTATTCTGGGCAGTTGATGGGGGGTGTATTTTGGGCAGTTGATTGTGGGGTGTATTCTGGGCAGTTGATGGGGGGTGTATTCTGGGCAGTTGATGGGGGGTGTATTCTGGGCAGTTGATGGTGGGGTGTATTCTGGGCAGTTGATAGGGTGGTGTATTCTGGGCAGTTGATGGGGGGTGTATTCTGGGCAGTTGATGGGGGGTGTATTGTGGGCAGTTGATGGGGGGTGTATTTGGGCAGTTGATGGGGGGGTGTATTCTGGGCAGTTGATGGGGGAGGGGGTGTATTCTGGGCAGTTGATGGGGGGTGTATTCTGGGCAGTTGATGGGGGAGGGGGTGTATTCTGGGCAGTTGATGGGGGGGTGTATTCTGGGCAGTTGATGGGGGGGTGTATTTTGGGCAGTTGATTGGGGGGTGTAATTCTGGGCAGTTGATGGGGGGTGTATTTTGGGCAGTTGATTGGGGGGTGTATTCTGGGCAGTTGATGGGGGGGTGTATTTTGGGCAGTTGATTAGGGGGTGTATTCTGGGCAGTTGATGGGGGTGTATTCTGGGCAGTAGATGGGGGGTGTATTCTGGGCAGTTGATGGTGGGGTGTATTTTGGGCAGTTGATTGGGGGTGTATTCTGGGCAGTTGATGGGAGGGTGTATTTTGGGCAGTTGATTGGGGGTGTATTCTGGGCAGTTGATGGGGGGGTGTATTCTGGGCAGTTGATGGGGGGTGTATTCTGGGCAGTTTATGGGGGGTGTATTCTGGGCAGTTGATGGGGGGGTGGATTCTGGGCAGTTGATGGGGGGGTGTATTTTGGGCAGTTGATTGGGGGGTGTATTCTGGGCAGTTGATTGGGGGGTGTATTCTGGGCAGTTGATGGGGGGGTGTATTCTGGGCAGTTGATTGGGGGGTGTATTCTGGGCAGTTGATGGGGGGTGTATTATGGGCAGTTGATGGGGGGGTGTAATCTGGGCAGTTGATGGGGGGGGTGTTCTGGGCAGTTGATGGGGGGGTGTATTCTGGGCAGTTGATGGGGGGTGTATTCTGGGCAGTTGATGGGGGGTGTATTATGGGCAGTTGATGGGGGTGTATTCTGGGCAGTTGATGGGGGGTGTAATCTGGACAGTTGATGGGGGTGTATTCTGGGCAGTTGATGGGGGGAGGTGTATTCTGGGCAGTTGATGGGGGGTGTATTCTGGGCAGTTGATGGGGGGTGTATTATGGGCAGTTGATTGGGGGGGTGTATTTTGGGCAGTTGATTGGGGGTGTATTCTGGGCAGTTGATGGGAGGGTGTATTTTGGGCAGTTGATTGGGGGGTGTATTCTGGGCAGTAGATGGGGGGTGTATTCTGGGCAGTTGATGGGGGGTGTATTTTGGGCAGTTGATTGGGGGGTTCATTCTGGGAAGTTGATGGGGGTGTATTCTGGGCAGTTGATGGGGGGTGTAATCTGGGCAGTTGATGGGGGGGGGTATTCTGGGCAGTTGATGGGGGAGGTGTATTCTGGGCAGTTGATGGGGGGGAGGTGTATTCTGGGCAGTTGATGGGGGGTGTATTCTGGGCAGTTGATGGGGGGTGTATTATGGGCAGTTGATGGGGGGGTGTATTTTGGGCAGTTGATTGGGGGGTGTATTCTGGGCAGTAGATGGGGGGTGTATTCTGGGCAGTTGATGGGGGGTATATTTTGGGCAGTTGATTGGGGGGTGTATTCTGGGCAGTTGATGGGGGGTGTATTTTGGGCAGTTGATGGGGGGTGTATTTTGGGCAGTTGATTGGGGGGTGTATTCTGGGCAGTTGATGGGGGGTGTATTCTGGGCAGTTGATTGGGGGGTGTATTCTGGGCAGTTGATGGGGGGTGTATTCTGGGCAGTAGATGGGGGGTGTATTCTGGGCAGTTGATGGGGGGTGTATTCTGGGCAGTTGATGGGGGGTGTATTCTGGGCAGTTGATGGGGGGTGTATTTTGGGCAGTTGATGGGGGGTTGTATTCTGGGCAGTTGATGGGGGGTTGTATTCTGGGCAGTTGATGGGGGGTGTATTCTGGGCAGTTGATTGGGGGTGTATTCTGGGCAGTTGATGGGGGGTGTATTTTGGGCAGTTGATTGGGGGGTGTATTCTGGGCAGTAGATGGGGGGGTGTATTCTGGGCAGTTGATGGGGGGGCGTATTTTGGGCAGTTGATTGGGGTGTGTATTTTGGGCAGTTGATGGGGGGGTGTATTTTGGGCAGTTGAGGGGGGGGTATTTTGGGCAGTTGATTGGGGGGTGTATTCTGGGCAGTTGATGGGGGGGTGTATTCTGGGCAGTTGATTGGGGGGTGTATTCTGGGCAGTTGATGGGGGGTGTATTCTGGGCAGTAGATGGGGGGTGTATTCTGGGCAGTTGATGGAGGGTGTATTCTGGGCAGTTGATGGGGGGTGTATTCTGGGCAGTTGATGGGGGTGTATTTTGGGCAGTTGATGGGGGGTGTATTCTGGGCAGTTGCTGGGGGGTGTATTCTGGGCAGTTGATGGGGGGGGTGTATTTTGGGCAGTTGATTGGGGGGTGTATTCTGGGCAGTTGATGGGGGGGTGTATTCTGGGCAGTTGATGGGGGGTGTAATCTGGGCAGTTGATGGGGGGTGTATTCTGGGCAGTTGATGGGGGGTGTATTCTGGGCAGTTGATGGGGGGGGTGTATTCTGGGCAGTTGATGGGGGTGTATTTTGGGCAGTTGATTGGGGGGTTTATTCTGGGCAGTTGATGGGGGTGTATTCTGGCAGTTGATGGGGGTGTAATCTGGGCAGTTAATGGGGGGTGTATTCTGGGCAGTTGATGGGGAGGTGTATTCTGGGCAGTTGATGGGGGAGGTGTATCTGGGCAGTTGATGGGGGGGTGTATTCTGGGCAGTTGATGGGGGGGTGTATTATGGGCAGTTGATGGGGGTGTATTTTGGGCAGTTGATTGGGGGGGGTATTCTGGGCAGTTGATGGGGGGGTGTATTTTGGGCAGTTGATTGGGGGGTGTATTCTGGGCAGTAGATGGGGGGTGTATTCTGGGCAGTTGATGGGGGGTGTATTTTGGGCAGTTGATGGGGGGGTGTATTTTGGGCAGTTGATTGGGGGGTGTATTCTGGGCAGTAGATGGGGGGGTGTATTCTGGGCAGTTGATGGGGGGTGTATTTTGGGGCAGTTGATTGGGGGGTGTATTCTGGGCAGTTGATGGGGGGTGTATTCTGGGCAGTTGATTGGGGGGTGTATTCTGGGCAGTTGATGGGGGGGTGTATTCTGGGCAGTAGATGGGGGGGTGTATTCTGGGCAGTTGATTGGGGGGTGTATTCTGGGCAGTTGATGGGGGGGTGTATTCTGGGCAGTTGATGGGGGGGTGTATTTTGGGCAGTTGATGGGGGTGTATTCTGGGCAGTTGATGGGGGGGGTGTATTCTGGGCAGTTGATGGGGGGTGTATTCTGGGCAGTTGATTGGGGGGTGTATTCTGGGCAGTTGATTGGGGGGTGTATTCTGGGCAGTTGATGGGGGGGTGTATTCTGGGCAGTTGATGGGGGGGTGTATTCTGGGCAGTTGATGGGGGGGTGTATTCTGGGCAGTTGATGGGGGTGTAATCTGGGCAGTTGATGGGGGGTGTATTCTGGGCAGTTGATGGGGGGTGTATGCTGGGCAGTTGATGGGGGAGGGGGTGTATTCAGGGCAGTTGATGGGGGGGTGTATTCTGGGCAGTTGATGGGGGTGTATTTTGGGCAGTTGATTGGGGGGTGTATTCTGGGCAGTTGATGGGGGTGTATTTTGGCAGTTAATGGGGGGGGTGTATTCTGGGCAGTTGATGGGGGGGTGTATTCTGGGCAGTTGATGGGGGGTGTATTTTGGCCAGTTAATTGGGGGGTGTATTCTGGGCAGTTGATGGGGGGTGTATTTTGGGCAGTTGATTGGGGGGTGTATTCTGGGCAGTTGATGGGGGGGTGTATTCTGGGCAGTTGATGGGGGGTGTATTCTGGGCAGTTGATGGTGGGGTGTATTCTGGGCAGTGTATGGGGGGTGTATTCTGGGCAGTTGATGGGGGGGTGTATTCTGGGCAGTTGATGGGGTGTGTAATCTGGGCAGTTGATGGGGGGTGTATTCTGGTCAGTTGATGGGGGGTGTATTGTGGGCAGTTGATGGGGGGTGTATTTTGGGCAGTTGATGGGGGGTGTATTCTGCGCAGTTGATGGGGGAGGGGGTGTATTCTGGGCAGTTGATGGGGGGGTGTATTCTGGGCAGTTGATGGGGGAGGGGGTGTATTCTGGGCAGTTGATGGGGGGTGTATTCTGGGCAGTTGATGGGGGGGTGTATTTTGGGCAGTTGATTGGGGGGTGTATTCTGGGCAGTTGATGGGGGGTGTATTTTGGGCAGTTGATTGGGGGGTGTATTCTGGGCAGTTGATGGGGGGGTGTATTTTGGGCAGTTGATTAGGGGGTGTATTCTGGGCAGTTGATGGGGGGGTGTATTCTGGGCAGTAGATGGGGGGTGTATTCTGGGCAGTTGATGGGGGTGTATTTTGGGCCAGTTGATTGGGGGGTGTATTCTGGGCAGTTGATGGGGGGTGTATTCTGGGTAGTTGATGGGGGGGGGTATTTTGGGCAGTTGATTGGGGGGTGTATTCTGGGCAGTTGATGGGGGGTGTATTTTGGGCAGTTGATTGGGGGTGTATTCTGGCAGTTGATGGGGGGTGTATTCTGGGCAGTAGATGGGGGGTGTATTCTGGGCAGTTGATGGGGGGTGTATTTTGGGCAGTTGATTGGGGGGTGTATTCTGGGCAGTTGATGGGGGGTGTATTTTGGGCAGTTGATTGGGGGGTGTATTCTGGGCAGTTGATGGGGGGGTGTATTCTGGGCAGTTGATGGGGGTGTATTTTGGGCAGTTGATTGGGGGGTGTATTCTGGGCAGTTGATGGGGGGAGTGTATTCTGGGCAGTTGATGGGGGGTGTTTTCTGGGCAGTTGATGGGGGGGTGTATTCTGGGCAGTTGATGGGGGTGTATTCTGGGCAGTTGATGGGGCAGTTGATGGGGGGGTGTATTCTGGGCAGTTGATGGGGGGGTGTATTCTGGGCAGTTGATGGGGGTGTATTCTGGGCAGTTGATGGGGGTGTAATCTGGGCAGTTGATGGGGGGGTGTATTCTGGGCAGTTGATGGGGGGGTGTATTCTGGGCAGTTGATGGGGGAGGGGGTGTATTCTGGGCAGTTGATGGGGGGGTGTATTCTGGGCA
Source organism: Rana muscosa (assembly GCA_029206835.1). NCBI lineage: Eukaryota > Metazoa > Chordata > Amphibia > Anura > Ranidae > Rana > Rana muscosa. Next base: position 12,085 of record JARGYO010001107.1, on the reverse strand, counting down.
GTTGATGTGGGGGTATATTTTGGGCAGTTGATTGGGGGGTGTATTCTGGGCAGTTGATGGGGGGTGTATTTTGGGCAGTTGATTGGGGGGTGTATTCTGGGCAGTTGATGGGGGGGTGTATTCTGGGCAGTTGATGGGGGTGTATTTTGGGCAGTTGATGGGGGGGTGTATTCTGGGCAGTTGATGGGGTGTGTAATCTGGGCAGTTGATGGGGGGTGTATTCTGGTCAGTTGATGGGGGGTGTATTGTGGGCAGTTGATGGGGGGTGTATTTTGGGCAGTTGATGGGGGGTGTATTCTGGGCAGTTGATGGGGGTGTATTTTGGCAGTTAATGGGGGGGTGTATTCTGGGCAGTTGATGGGGGGGGTGTATTCTGGGCAGTTGATGGGGGGTGTATTTTGGCCAGTTAATTGGGGGGTGTATTCTGGGCAGTTGATGGGGGGTGTATTTTGGGCAGTTGATTGGGGGGTGTATTCTGGGCAGTTGATGGGGGGGTGTATTCTGGGCAGTTGATGGGGGGTGTATTCTGGGCAGTTGATGGTGGGGTGTATTCTGGGCAGTGTATGGGGGGTGTATTCTGGGCAGTTGATGGGGGGGTGTATTCTGGGCAGTTGATGGGGTGTGTAATCTGGGCAGTTGATGGGGGGTGTATTCTGGTCAGTTGATGGGGGGTGTATTGTGGGCAGTTGATGGGGGGTGTATTTTGGGCAGTTGATGGGGGGTGTATTCTGCGCAGTTGATGGGGGAGGGGGTGTATTCTGGGCAGTTGATGGGGGGTGTATTCTGGGCAGTTGATGGGGGAGGGGGTGTATTCTGGGCAGTTGATGGGGGGTGTATTCTGAGCAGTTGATGGGGGGGTGTATTTTGGGCAGTTGATTGGGGGGTGTATTCTGGGCAGTTGATGGGGGGTGTATTTTGGGCAGTTGATTGGGGGGTGTATTCTGGGCAGTTGATGGGGGGGGTGTATTTTGGGCAGTTGATTAGGTGGGCAGTTGATGGGGGGGTGTATTCTGGGCAGTAGATGGGGGGTGTATTCTGGGCAGTTGATGGGGGTGTATTTTGGGCAGTTGATTGGGGGGTGTATTCTGGGCAGTTGATGGGGGGTGTATTCTGGGTAGTTGATGGGGGGGTGTATTTTGGGCAGTTGATAGGGGGGTGTATTCTGGGCAGTTGATGGGGGGTGTATTTTGGGCAGTTGATTGGGGGTGTATTCTGGCAGTTGATGGGGGGTGTATTCTGGGCAGTAGATGGGGGTGTATTCTGGGCAGTTGATGGGGGTGTATTTTGGGCAGTTGATTGGGGGGTGTATTCTGGGCAGTTGATGGGGGGTGTATTTTGGGCAGTTGATTGGGGGGTGTATTCTGGGCAGTTGATGGGGGGGTGTATTCTGGGCAGTTGATGGGGGTGTATTTTGGGCAGTTGATTGGGGGGTGTATTCTGGGCAGTTGATGGGGGGAGTGTATTCTGGGCAGTTGATGGGGGGTGTTTTCTGGGCAGTTGATGGGGGGGTGTATTCTGGCAGTTGATGGGGGTGTATTCTGGGCAGTTGATGGGGCAGTTGATGGGGGGTGTATTCTGGGCAGTTGATGGGGGGGTGTATTCTGGGCAGTTGATGGGGGGTGTATTCTGGGCAGTTGATGGGGGTGTAATCTGGGCAGTTGATGGGGGGGTGTATTCTGGGCAGTTGATGGGGGGGTGTATTCTGGCAGTTGATGGGGGAGGGGGTGTATTCTGGGCAGTTGATGGAGGGGTGTATTCTGGGCAGTTGATGTGGGGGTATATTTTGGGCAGTTGATTGGGGGGTGTATTCTGGGCAGTTGATGGGGGGGGTGTATTTTGGGCAGTTGATTGGGGGTGTATTCTGGGCAGTTGATGGGGGGGTGTATTCTCGGCAGTTGATGGGGGGGTGTATTCTGGGCAGTTGATGGGGGGTGTATTCTGGGCAGTTGATGGGGGGTGTAATCTGGGCAGTTGATGGGGGGTGTAATCTGGGCAGTTGATGGGGGGGTGTATTCTGGGCAGTTGATGGGGGGGGTGTATTCTGGGCAGTTGATGGGGGAGGGGGTGTATTCTGGGCAGTTGATGGGGGGGTGTATTCTGGGCAGTTGATGTGGGGGGTATATTTTGGGCAGTTGATTGGGGGGTGTATTCTGGGCAGTTGATGGGGGGGTGTATTTTGGGCAGTTGATTGGGGGTGTATTCTGGGCAGTTGATGGGGGGGGTGTATTCTCGGCAGTTGATGGGGGGGTGTATTCTGGGCAGTTGATGGGGTGTGTATTCTGGGCAGTTGATGGGGGGTGTAATCTGGGCAGTTGATGGGGGGTGTATTCTGGGCAGATGATGGGGGGTGTATTCTGGGCAGTTGATGGGGGGGTGTATTCTGGGCAGTTGATGGGGGGTGTATTCTGGGCAGTTGATGGGGGGGTGTATTCTGGGCAGTTGATGGGGGGGTGTATTTTGGGCAGTTGATTGGGGGGTGTATTCTGGGCAGTTGATGGGGGGGTGTATTCTGGGCAGTTGATGGGGGGGGTGTAATCTGGGCAGTTGATGGGGGGGTGTATTCTGGGCAGTTGATGGGGGGAGGTGTATTCTGGGCAGTTGATGGGGGGGTGTATTCTGGGCAGTTGATGGGGGGGTGTATTATGGGCAGTTGATGGGGGGTGTATTTTGGGCAGTTGATTGGGGGGTGTATTCTGGGCAGTTGATGGGGGGGTGTATTTTGGGCAGTTGATTGGGGGGTGTATTCTGGGCAGTAGATGGGGGGGTGTATTCTGGGCAGTTGATGGGGGGTGTATTTTGGGCAGTTGATTGGGGGGTGTATTCTGGGCAGTTGATGGGGGTGTATTTGGGGCAATTGATGGGGGGGTGTATTTTGGGCAGTTGATTGGGGGGTGTATTCTGGGCAGTTGATGGGGGGGTGTATTCTGGGCAGTTGATTGGGGGGTGTATTCTGGGCAGTTGATGGGGGTGTATTCTCGGCAGTTGATGGGGGGTGTATTCTGGGCAGTTGATGGGGTATATTTTGGGCAGTTGATTGGGGGGTGTATTCTGGGCAGTTGATGGGGGGTGTATTTTGGGCAGTTGATTGGGGGGTGTATTCTGGGCAGTTGATGGGGGGTGTATTCTGGGCAGTTGATGGGGGGTGTATTCTCGGCAGTTGATGGGGGGTGTATTCTGGGCAGTTGATGGGGGTGTATTCTGGGCAGTTGATGGGGGGTGTAATCTGGGCAGTTGATGGGGGGGGTGTATTCTGGGCAGTTGATGGGGGGTGTATTCTGGGCAGTTGATGGGGGGGTGTATTCTGGGCAGTTGATGGGGGGTGTATTCTGGGCAGTTGATGGGGGGGTGTATTCTGGGCAGTTGATCGGGGGGTGTATTTTGGGCAGTTGATTGGGGGGTGTATTCTGGGCAGTTGATGGGGGTGTATTCTGGGCAGTTGATGGGGGGTAATCTGGGCAGTTGATGGGGGGTGTATTCTGGGCAGTTGATGGGGGAGGTGTATTCTGGGCAGTTGATGGGGGGTGTATTCTGGGCAGTTGATGGGGGGTGTATTATGGGCAGTTGATGGGGGGGTGTATTTTGGGCAGTTGATTGGGGGGTGTATTCTGGGCAGTTGATGGGGGGGTGTATTTTGGGCAGTTGATTGGGGGGTGTATTCTGGACAGTAGATGGGGGGGTGTATTCTGGGCAGTTGATGTGGGGTGTATTCTGGGCAGTTGATGGGGGGGTGTATTCTGGGCAGTTGATGGGGGGTGTATTCTGGGCAGTTGATGGGGGGGTGTATTCTGGGCAGTTGATGGGGGGGTGTATTCTGGGCAGTTGATGGGGGGGTGTATTCTGGGCAGTTGATGGGGGGTGTATTTTGGGCAGTTGATTGGGTGGTGTATTCTGGGCAGTTGATGGGGTGTATTCTGGGCAGTTGATCGGGGGGTAATCTGGGCAGTTGATGGGGGGTGTATTCTGGGCAGTTGATGGGGGAGGTGTATTCTGGGCAGTTGATGGGGGGTGTATTCTGGGCAGTTGATGGGGGGGTGTAATATGGGCAGTTGATGGGGGGGTGTATTTTGGGCAGTTGATTGGGGGGTGTATTCTGGGCAGTTGATGGGGGGGTGTATTTTGGGCAGTTGATTGGGGGGTGTATTCTGGACAGTAGATGGGGGGGTGTATTCTGGGCAGTTGATGGGGGGTGTATTCTGGGCAGTTGATGGGGGGGGTGTATTCTGGCAGTTGATTGGGGGGTGTATTCTGGGCAGTTGATTGGGGGTGTATTCTGGGCAGTTGATGGGGGGTGTATTCTGGGCAGTTGATGTGGGGGTGTATTCTGGGCAGTTGATGGGGGGTGTATTCTGGGCAGTTGATGGGGGGGTGTATTCTGGGCAGTTGATGGGGGTGTAATCTGGGCAGTTGATGGGGGGGTGTATTCTGGGCAGTTGATGGGGGGTGTATGCTGGGGAGTTGATGGGGGAGGGGGTGTATTCAGGGCTGTTGATGGGGGGGTGTATTCTGGGCAGTTGATGGGGGTGTATTTTGGGCAGTTGATTGGGGGGGTGTATTCTGGGCAGTTGATGGGGGTGTATTTTGGGCAGTTAATGGGGGGTGTATTCTGGGCAGTTGATGGGGGGGTGTATTCTGGGCAGTTGATGGGGGGTGTATTTTGGCCAGTTAATTGGGGGGTGTATTCTGGGCAGTTGATGGGGGGTGTATTTTGGGCAGTTGATTGGGGGGTGTATTCTGGGCAGTTGATGGGGGGTGTATTATGGGCAGTTGATGGGGGGTGTATTCTGGGCAGTTGATGGTGGGGGGTATTCTGGGCAGTGTATGGGGGGGTGTATTCTGGGCAGTTGATGGGGGGTGTATTCTGGGCAGTTGATGGGGTGTGTAATCTGGGCAGTTGATGGGGGGTGTATTCTGGTCAGTTGATGGGGGGTGTATTGTGGGCAGTTGATGGGGGGTGTATTTTGGGCAGTTGATGGGGGGGTGTATTCTGTGCAGTTGATGGGGGAGGGGGTGTATTCTGGGCAGTTGATGGGGGGTGTATTCTGGGCAGTTGATGGGGGAGGGGGTGTATTCTGGGCAGTTGATGGGGGGGGTGTATTCTGGGCAGTTGATGGGGGGGTATATTTTGGGCAGTTGATTGGGGGGTGTATTCTGGGCAGTTGATGGGGGGGTATTTTGGGCAGTTGATGGGGGGTGTATTCTGGGCAGTTGATGTGGGGGGTGTATTCTGGGCAGTTGATGGGGGGTGTATTCTGGGCAGTTGATGGGGGGTGTATTCTGGGCAGTTGATGGGGGTGTAATCTGGGCAGTTGATGGGGGGGTGTATTCTGGGCAGTTGATGGGGGGTGTATGCTGGGGAGTTGATGGGGGAGGGGGTGTATTCAGGGCTGTTGATGGGGGGGTGTATTCTGGGCAGTTGATGGGGGTGTATTTTGGGCAGTTGATTGGGGGGTGTATTCTGGGCAGTTGATGGGGGTGTATTTTGGGCAGTTAATGGGGGGGTGTATTCTGGGCAGTTGATGGGGGGGTGTATTCTGGGCAGTTGATGGGGGGTGTATTTTGGCCAGTTAATTGGGGGGTGTATTCTGGGCAGTTGATGGGGGGTGTATTTTGGGCAGTTGATTGGGGGGTGTATTCTGGGCAGTTGATGGGGGGTGTATTATGGGCAGTTGATGGGGGGTGTATTCTGGGCAGTTGATGGTGGGGTGTATTCTGGGCAGTGTATGGGGGGGTGTATTCTGGGCAGTTGATGGGGGGTGTATTCTGGGCAGTTGATGGGGTGTGTAATCTGGGCAGTTGATGGGGGGTGTATTCTGGTCAGTTGATGGGGGGTGTATTGTGGGCAGTTGATGGGGGGTGTATTTTGGGCAGTTGATGGGGGGGTGTATTCTGCGCAGTTGATGGGGGAGGGGGTGTATTCTGGGCAGTTGATGGGGGGTGTATTCTGGGCAGTTGATGGGGGAGGGGGTGTATTCTGGGCAGTTGATGGGGGGGTGTATTCTGGGCAGTTGATGGGGGGGTATATTTTGGGCAGTTGATTGGGGGGTGTATTCTGGGCAGTTGATGGGGGGGTATTTTGGGCAGTTGATGGGGGGTGTATTCTGGGCAGTTGATGGGGGGGTGTATTCTGGGCAGTTGATGGGGGGTGTATTTTGGGCAGTTGATTGGGGGGTGTATTCTGGGCAGTTGATGGGGGGGTGTATTTTGCGCATTTGATTGGGGGGTGTATTCTGGGCAGTAGATGGGGGGGTGTATTCTGGGCAGTTGATGGGGGGTGTATTTTGGGCAGTTGATTGGGGGGTGTATTCTGGGCAGTTGATGGGGGGTGTATTCTGGGCAGTTGATTGGGGGGTGTATTCTGGGCAGTTGATGGGGGGTGTATTCTGGGCAGTAGATGGGGGGTGTATTCTGGGCAGTTGATTGGGGGGTGTATTCTGGGCAGTTGATGGGGGGGTGTATTCTGGGCAGTTGATGGGGGGGTGTATTTTGGGCAGTTGATGGGGGTGTATTCTGGGCAGTTGATGGGGGGGGTGTATTCTGGGCAGTTGATGGGGGGTGTATTCTGGGCAGTTGATTGGGGGGTGTATTCTGGGCAGTTGATTGGGGGGTGTATTCTGGGCAGTTGATGGGGGGTGTATTCTGGGCAGTTGATGGGGGGGTGTATTCTGGGCAGTTGATGGGGGGGTGTATTCTGGGCAGTTGATGGGGGTGTAATCTGGGCAGTTGATGGGGGGTGTATTCTGGGCAGTTGATGGGGGGTGTATGCTGGGCAGTTGATGGGGGAGGGGGTGTATTCAGGGCAGTTGATGGGGGGGTGTATTCTGGGCAGTTGATGGGGGTGTATTTTGGGCAGTTGATTGGGGGGTGTATTCTGGGCAGTTGATGGGGGTGTATTTTGGGCAGTTAATGGGGGGGTGTATTCTGGGCAGTTGATGGGGGGTGTATTCTGGGCAGTTGATGGGGGGTGTATTTTGGCCAGTTAATTGGGGGGTGTATTCTGGGCAGTTGATGGGGGGTGTATTTTGGGCAGTTGATTAGGGGGTGTATTCTGGGCAGTTGATGGGGGGGTGTATTCTGGGCAGTTGATGGGGGGTGTATTCTGGGCAGTTGATGGTGGGGTGTATTCTGGGCAGTGTATGGGGGGTGTATTCTGGGCAGTTGATGGGGGGGTGTATTCTGGGCAGTTGATGGGGTGTGTAATCTGGGCAGTTGATGGGGGGTGTATTCTGGTCAGTTGATGGGGGGTGTATTGTGGGCAGTTGATGGGGGGTGTATTTTGGGCAGTTGATGGGGGGTGTATTCTGCGCAGTTGATGGGGGAGGGGGTGTATTCTGGGCAGTTGATGGGGGGTGTATTCTGGGCAGTTGATGGGGGAGGGGGTGTATTCTGGGCAGTTGATGGGGGGTGTATTCTGGGCAGTTGATGGGGGGGTGTATTTTGGGCAGTTGATTGGGGGGTGTATTCTGGGCAGTTGATGGGGGGTGTATTTGGGCAGTTGATTGGGGCGTGTATTCTGGGCAGTTGATGGGGGGGTATTTTGGGCAGTTGATTAGGGGGTGTATTCTGGGCAGTTGATGGGGGGGTGTATTCTGGGCAGTAGATGGGGGGGTGTATTCTGGGCAGTTGATGGGGGTGTATTTTGGGCAGTTGATTGGGGGGTGTATTCTGGGCAGTTGATGGGGGGTGTATTTTGGGCAGTTGATTGGGGGGTGTATTCTGGGCAGTTGATGGGGGGTGTATTCTGGGCAGTTGATGGGGGGGGTGTATTCTGGGCAGTTGATGGGGGGGTGTATTCTGGGCAGTTGATGGGGGTGTATTCTGGGCAGTTGATGGGGGAGTGTATTCTGGGCAGTTGATGGGGGGGTGGATTCTGGGCAGTTGATGGGGGGGTGTATTTTGGGCAGTTGATTGGGGGGTGTATTCTGGGCAGTTGATGGGGGGTGTATCCTGGGCAGTTGATGGGGGGGTGTATTCTGGGCAGTTGATTGGGGGGGTGTATTCTGGGCAGTTGATGGGGGGTGTATTATGGGCAGTTGATGGGGGGTGTAATCTGGGCAGTTGATGCGGGGGGTGTATTTTGGGCAGTTGATTGGGGGGTGTATTCTGGGCAGTTGATGGGGGGTGTATTCTGGGCAGTTGATGGGGGGGAGTATTCTCGGCAGTTGATGGGGGTGTATTCTGGGCAGTTGATGGGGGTGTATTCTGGGCAGTTGATGGGGGGTGTAATCTGGGCAGTTGATGGGGGGTGTATTCTGGGCAGTTGATGGGGGGTGTATTCTGGGCAGTTGATGGGGGGGTGTATTCTGGGCAGTTGATGGGGGGTGTATTCTGGGCAGTTGATGGGGGGTGTATTCTGGGCAGTTGATGGGGGGTGTATTTTGGGCAGTTGATTGGGGGGTGTATTCTGGGCAGTTGATGGGGGTGTATTCTGGGCAGTTGATGGGGGGGTAATCTGGGCAGTTGATGGGGGGTGTATTCTGGGCAGTTGATGGGGGAGGTGTATTCTGGGCAGTTGATGGGGGGTGTATTCTGGGCAGTTGATGGGGGGGTGTATTATGGGCAGTTGATGGGGGGTGTATTTTGGGCAGTTGATTGGGGGGTGTATTCTGGGCAGTTGATGGGGGGTGTATTTTGGGCAGTTGATTGGGGGGTGTATTCTGGACAGTAGATGGGGGGGTTTATTCTGGGCAGTTGATGGGGGGTGTATTCTGGGCAGTTGATGGGGGGTGTATTCTGGGCAGTTGATTGGGGGGTGTATTCTGGGCAGTTGATTGGGGGGTGTATTCTGGGCAGTTGATGGGGGGTGTATTCTGGGCAGTTGATGGGGGGGTGTATTCTGGGCAGTTGATGGGGGGGGTGTATTCTGGGCAGTTGATGGGGGGTGTATTCTGGGCAGTTGATGGGGGTGTAATCTGGGCAGTTGATGGGGGGGTGTATTCTGGGCAGTTGATGGGGGGTGTATGCTGGACAGTTGATGGGGGAGGGGGTGTATTCAGGGCAGTTGATGGGGGGTGTATTCTGGGCAGTTGATGGGGGTGTATTTTGGGCAGTTGATTGGGGGGTGTATTCTGGGCAGTTGATGGGGGTGTATTTTGGGCAGTTAATGGGGGGGTGTATTCTGGGCAGTTGATGGGGGGTGTATTCTGGGCAGTTGATGGGGGGGTATTATGGCCAGTTAATTGGGGGTGTATTCTGGGCAGTTGATGGGGGGTGTATTTTGGGCAGTTGATTGGGGGGTGTATTCTGGGCAGTTGATGGGGGGGTGTATTCTGGGCAGTTGATGGGGGGTGTATTCTGGGCAGTTGATGGTGGGGTGTATTCTGGGCAGTGTATGGGGGGGTGTATTCTGGGCAGTTGATGGGGGGTGTATTCTGGTCAGTTGATGGGGTGTGTAATCTGGGCAGTTGATGGGGGGTGTATTCTGGTCAGTTGATGGGGGGTGTATTGTGGGGCAGTTGATGGGGGGTGTATTTTGGGCAGTTGATGGGGGGGTGTATTCTGCGCAGTTGATGGGGGAGGGGGTGTATTCTGGGCAGTTGATGGGGGGTGTATTCTGGGCAGTTGATGGGGGAGGGGGTGTATTCTGGGCAGTTGATGGGGGGGTGTATTCTGGGCAGTTGATGGGGGGGTGTATTTTGGGCAGTTGATTGGGGGGTGTATTCTGGACAGTTGATGGGGGGGTATTTTGGGCAGTTGATGGGGGGTGTATTCTGGGCAGTTGATGGGGGGGTGTATTCTGGGCAGTTGATGGGGGGTGTATTTTGGGCAGTTGATTGGGGGGTGTATTCTGGGCAGTTGATGGGGGGGTGTATTTTGGGCATTTGATTGGGGGGTGTATTCTGGGCAGTAGATGGGGGGGTGTATTCTGGGCAGTTGATGGGGGGGTGTATTTTGGGCAGTTGATTGGGGGGTGTATTCTGGGCAGTTGATGGGGGGGTGTATTCTGGGCAGTTGATTGGGGGGTGTATTCTGGGCAGTTGATGGGGGGTGTATTCTGGGCAGTAGATGGGGGGTGTATTCTGGGCAGTTGATGGGGGGGTGTATTCTGGGCAGTTGATGGGGGGGTGTATTCTGGGCAGTTGATGGGGGGTGTATTTTGGGCAGTTGATGGGGGGTGTATTCTGGGCAGTTGATGGGGGGGTGTATTCTGGGCAGTTGATGGGGGGGGTGTATTCTGGGCAGTTGATTGGGGGGTGTATTCTGGGCAGTTGATTGGGGGGTGTATTCTGGGCAGTTGATGGGGGGGTGTATTCTGGGCAGTTGATGGGGGGGTGTATTCTGGGCAGTTGATGGGGGGTGTATTCTGGGCAGTTGATGGGGGGTTATTCTGGGCAGTTGATGGGGGTGTAATCTGGGCAGTTGATGGGGGGTGTATTATGGGCAGTTGATGGGGGGTGTATGCTGGGCAGTTGATGGGGGAGGGGGTGTATTCAGGGCAGTTGATGGGGGGGTGTATTCTGGGCAGTTGATGGGGGTGTATTTTGGGCAGTTGATTGGGGGGTGTATTCTGGGCAGTTGATGGGGGTGTATTTTGGGCAGTTAATGGGGGGGTGTATTCTGGGCAGTTGATGGGGGGTGTATTCTGGGCAGTTGATGGGGGGTGTATTTTGGCCAGTTAATTGGGGGGTGTATTCTGGGCAGTTGATGGGGGGTGTATTTTGGGCAGTTGATTGGGGGGTGTATTCTGGGCAGTTGATGGGGGGGTGTATTCTGGGCAGTTGATGGGGGGTGTATTCTGGGCAGTTGATGGTGGGGTGTATTCTGGGCAGTGTATGGGGGGTGTATTCTGGGCAGTTGATGGGGGGGGTGTATTCTGGGCAGTTGATGGGGTGTGTAATCTGGGCAGTTGATGGGGGTGTATTCTGGTCAGTTGATGGGGCGTGTATTGTGGGCAGTTGATGGGGGGTGTATTTTGGGCAGTTGATGGGGGGGTGTATTCTGCGCAGTTGATGGGGGAGGGGGTGTATTCTGGGCAGTTGATGGGGGGTGTATTCTGGGCAGTTGATGGGGGAGGGGGTGTATTCTGGGCAGTTGATGGGGGGGTGTATTCTGGGCAGTTGATGGGGGGTGTATTTTGGGCAGTTGATTGGGGGGTGTATTCTGGGCAGTTGATGGGGGGTGTATTTTGGGCAGTTGATTGGGGGGTGTATTCTGGGCAGTTGATGGGGGGGTGTATTTTGGAGTTGATTAGGGGGTGTATTCTGGGCAGTTGATGGGGGGGTGTATTCTGGGCAGTAGATGGGGGGGTGTATTCTGTGCAGTTGATGGGGGGTGTATTTTGGGCAGTTGATTGGGGGGTGTATTCTGGGCAGTTGAGGGGGGTGTATTTTGGGCAGTTGATTGGGGGGTGTATTCTGGGCAGTTGATGGGGGGGTGTATTCTGGGCAGTTGATGGGGGGGTGTATTCTGGGCAGTTGATGGGGGTGTATTCTGGGCAGTTGATGGGGGAGTGTATTCTGGGCAGTTGATGGGGGGGTGGATTCTGGGCAGTTGATGGGGGGGTGTATTTTGGGCAGTTGATTGGGGGGTGTATTCTGGGCAGTTGATGGGGGGGGGTGTATTCTGGGCAGTTGATGGGGGGGTGTATTCTGGGCAGTTGATTGGGGGGTGTATTCTGGGCAGTTGATGGGGGTTGTATTATGGGCAGTTGATGGGGGGTGTAATCTGGGCAGTTGATGCGGGGGTGTATTCTGGGCAGTTGATGGGGGGGTGTATTCTGGGCAGTTGATGGGGGGTGTATTCTGGGCAGTTGATGGGGGGGTGTATTCTGGGCAGTTGATGGGGGGTGTATTCTGGGCAGTTGATGGGGGGTGTATTTTGGGCAGTTGATTGGGTGGTGTATTCTGGGCAGTTGATGGGGGTGTATTCTGGGCAGTTGATGGGGGGTGTAATCTGGGCAGTTGATGGGGGGGGGTATTCTGGGCAGTTGATGGGGGGAGGTGTATTCTGGGCAGTTGATGGGGGGAGGTGTATTCTGGGCAGTTGATGGGGGGTGTATTCTGGGCAGTTGATGGGGGGTGTATTATGGGCAGTTGATTGGGGGTGTATTTTGGGCAGTTGATTGGGGGGTGTATTCTGGGCAGTTGAT